>JAQGBA010000118.1:0-64733 GCA_034698125.1 Prionchulus punctatus | reverse complement strand
ATGTTTCCTTTTACTGTCTCCTTAAAAATTTGTTTGCAAGCTAATTTGCTGTTCAAAAAGACCATTAATTGAAAATGACCGCTTTTACTTGTCGGAAAGAAAAAAGATTTTAATAATTGTCAACATTAGTTGAATTTTAAACGGAAAATTGGTCAAAAAACAGAAAAACACATTTGCTCATCAGTGTGGCCGATGGTGACATACATTTCCCAGCCATCCATGCTTTCAGTTTTCTCAAGGTTTCATCACATAGATAATTTTTGGTGGATTTAGTAAACAGGTGCAACCAAAGATTTGTCAGTTTTAAGACGATTCCTTTAAATGTCTCCTTAAATTTCTTTGCGGCGCAAATTTTCTATTCAAAAAGACAATTTATTGAAAATGCGCTTTTACTTTTCGGAAAGAAAAAACATTAATAATTGTCACGTTAGTTGAATTTTAAACAAAAAATTGATCAAAAAAAGAAAAAAAGCAAAATTAAACGGCGACATGATTTAAGAATTTAATCGACTTCTTCCATTCGAGCTTCATCGTCGCCGGCGCCTTCCAACGGCGGCATGTCGGAAGTGCCCGGAGTAGCTTGGGCGTCTCCAGCGGTGATTTCCTCGTCGTCGTCGATGCCTAGAACGTGCAAGAATACCTCTCAAACAAGTGTTCATAATTGCTTCGCTAATGATTTCAAAAATCGACGAAGTGTTAGAGTACCATTTAGAAAATTGTTCAAAAACAGTTACCTATTTGTCTCAAATTTGAAATCAGTTGATCGATATTTGTTGAAAAGAAATTCAGACAATCATTTTTTCTTTGTTTCATTTAAAATATCCAAAATTGTGCACTTCAGAAAGTGATTGTTGAATGAGCAATGGTTCGGGGTGCTTCTGAATCTTAGCTGATGAAGCAATGAATGAGATGACAGAAGAAATGCTTAGTGTTTCAATTCAATTCGTTGAAGATGTAACATCTAAGAATTGTGAATGTAAAATTAAGACTAATGGCTTCTCTGTTTAGGCGATGGTATATGAATATTTTCTTGGCTTTGTTCAATTAATGGCGCAGAAATCTGAATGTATCGCCGATGCTTCGATCAACTTCTTAAAGAAGGTTGGATTAAATCTTTCGTGGTCGAGGTCGAGGTTCCGACGGATCGGCATCAATGGCAGCTTCGGAAATTGCTGAAATTTGACTTACTTGTTTATTATGTTATTTAATCTCCAGGACACATAAGTGGAGTGCAGACACGAATAAGGCGATTGTATCCATTGGCTAGCTACATTCACTGCTCATCACATAAATTGAAAATTCCAAAAGTGTCGATCGATTTGCTGGACTGTTTAAAACGGATTCGAGCTTTACAGCAGCATTTGAAGGACTCTGAAAGGATGAAAAGTTATTCAATGAAATCTACACAATGCGAAATTCAGTAAGGACTCTTTTTTAAGCCAAGTATTTCAGAACTATTATAAAGCTCACAAATTGTTTAGAATCACTCGACATTTGAAAAGTTGTTGCCAAAATTCCGTTTAATACAAGCAATTACATGTCAGCTCGAGAACAGTATCGCTGAACTGCATATGAAGTCTATTTAAGGGACTTTAACAGTCAGCTGAACGATCGCTTTAATGAGCAATCTGATGCTGTGTTCACCTTACAAAGACAATTTAAAACCTATGTATGTGTGTTTCTTTGTCTATTTAAAGCAACTATTGTAAAAAATAGTGCAATAAATTTGTTCATTCTGGAGTGAAATCCTTAAAAATTTCTTGGGGCCTTGAGCGCGCCCCCCAGACCCCCCCCCCCCAGCCGTGGTTCCTCATATTTCAATAGTCACAATATAAATATCTCAAGCCCCCCCCTTACGGAAATCCTGAGTACGCCCCTGAACAGCGCCTTGATCGGGCCATCCGACCCCAAGAATGTGATTTATGCTATTCTCCATATCTCTCAAACTGAGTATTATAATTGATGAATTTAAGCGAATATGGATAAGGTACTTTACAAAATTTCAACAAATCCATCCAATAGGAAAAAATTATGGCCGTTTCTACAGATAACTTCAAATGTTAAAATTATGCATATTCTCTTAATTTCGGCGGGATTCTTTTCATGAAAAAATCGTTAAAATAAAAAACGGCATCACCCCTTTTTTCTCACTTATTTAATGTCAACCGTTTTCCGCTGGAGACAGTTAAATTTGGGTGGTTTGTGAAAGGGTAACCAGGGTTTAGGAAAGATCCATCCTTCTCTACTGGCACTGGACATTTGAGTTAAATTCAGAAAATAATTTCCTTGCGATATTTAAAGTCGGTTTTAGAAAGTTACTATTTACCCTGATTTTTAAAAAACATCTCTTCTCTACTCTTTCATGGTCCTGGGCGATTTACGTTTGACTCAAAACAGTTTATTTTTAAATTTTTAGCACATAAGCATAAAACATTAGGATTAAATTAAAAAGTAATTTTTTTATTTAAATGCGTTCACAATTGCTGCAACTGAGGCGTAAGTGCCAAACATTAGTCCCAGGCAACCGTAGACGCAGATCACAACGTTTTTTATTACCAAACGTGTCCGTTTCGAATTCGCAATTGACCACAATGTGAAAGTCTCGATTAGCGGAGGAAATATTAAAGCTAACGCCGACGCAGTAAACGAGCCCACCAACGATATGAACAGCGACAATTTCGGAATCAATTCAGCCATTAGAACTAAAAACAAATTTTTGTCAATGGACAACTGTAGTCACTGGACAGCTACAGCATATTCACATTTTACCGCAGTCTTACATGTGAAAAATATCATCGAAAACCTCGCAAGGTATTCATAGCATAAGGCGTTTCGTTTTTTATTCTTGCATCGCTCGTCGATGAATTTCGATACAATTTCCATCGGAACGTAGAATTGAATCGGATAAGTCAGAAAAACACCCAACGCGAATATCACTCTAACAGCCAAATAAATCCTAAAAGCAAAAAAACTTGTCGGAGATTTCACAAACTGGGTAAAAACGAATTTCACGAATTTTTTTACGGTTTATCCATCGGTAGATTCAATGTGATGCTGTCTTTTACGTCGGCACCGAATCTTAGATATCCGAAAAATCCGACGGATAAATAAAGCGCAGTAACCACCAGACATCCAACATTCATGACCCCGTTCCATTTCAGAAATCTGTCGGGTTGTTTCATTTTGTTTTCGATGGGCAAAACCTAAGAAATTTCATAAAAATAAAACTGAAACTGGTCGGAATGGTATGGAATGACTCTCAACTATAGACGGCCATAAATCATCATCTATAGACAGTGAGTGAAGAATAATCAACTGTAGACAGAGGTGAAACATCAACTATAGACAGTAACAAATGGTCAACTATAAATGTGTACAATTATCAACTACGGACAGAGAAGGCTTCTCACTGTAGACAGTGAAGAATCGTCGTCTATGGACAGTGTAGAATGTCAACTAGAGACAAATAAAATAATAACTATAGTGTGGCAACAGTAGTGAACTGTAGACCTAGACATTGCTTAACAAGCAACTTTCGCAACAGAATCATTAACAGCAATGGTAAATTTAACTCACCAAACTAATTCCTTCGAAAGCAAACATGGCTGTCCCGAAGAACAATGGAAGACTGGACCACGAGCTAAAGTTTGGCAATGGGGCAGGACTTTTTTCTTTGAACGTGGTGAACATGTAGAAAAACGTTATAGCGAACCCGACGACGAAAAGAACGTTGGCCAACGTCGAAGCGATGGCCAGCGTTTTTAAATCTCGGACCGAACATAAAACGAGCATCGGAAGGAAGACGATGGCTATGAATACCGAAATGGAGCGATTTTCACCTTGATCAAACACCTAAACGGCTGAATTCATCAATAAAACGTACATTTTTGAAAACACGACTTCGTCGTCCGGGAAAAAATGTTAAAAGTGATCTACTCGTACAATACTTTAAACTCGAACCTGCGAATCAAAAAATTTACTCACTTGTTGCAAATTTGTGCCAATAAAAACAAAATAAACGCAGCAGAAACCTAATTGAGTGGCGATAATTATAAAATTAACGAATAGTCTGTAAAAAGATTTCAATACAGTACCGCTGATAGAATAATGCAGAGCTACAGTATATACCTTCCCGAATGCGAATATGGTCTCAGTGATACTGGACCGTACTGTAGACTAAGTTCAGCCACATCTCCGTACGATACACTTTCTCGCCCGGTTCTAAACAAATGTAACAAAATATCAGTGCTGGGAATATTTTATAACGGCACTGACTTACAGCTAGTGATAGCTGGGCACTTACATTGTACAAAATCTTTGAGCACACTTGATCAACTGGTGCATGCAATATACGTTGACAAAATTCACAAATATTAACAAAACGAAGCCGGTCTGAGCAGAAATTAGGTAAGAAACAGATGTACATGCGTATCACACTTACAGTAAATCAACGTACCAACAGCCCCGCGTTTAAAAAACCCATAGGCAACGAAAGAATGCCTGTGCCAATGAGGCCTTTTATAAGATTGGTTAAAGCTACATTTTCGCTGAAATGGAAATAATTTCAAATTTCCCGCACTTTTTTCACATCATACTGTAGTGTGCTCATGAATTTGCCCAAAATAAAAACAGAAAAAGCAAGATTGTTGTATTTTAAAAAATATTTTGCGGTTCATTGTCATTGACTGTAATCGAAAAAGAATTAAAAGTTTGATCAATAAATTTTCCTCGACTAATTTGCATAAAACAAACGATTTGTCGCGAAAAAGTGATTCGCAGGTAAGTTAACCTTATGTATGAATTAATCTTACCTCAACCCATTGGACCGTTTCGGAAGTTTGCGAACCGATAATTTGTCTGATAATATTACTTCATCGCCAAAAGTTTCATTGTCATTTTTATCGGTTAAAAGTCCAACAATTTCGTCTTTTTCGCTAATCATAATGAAACTAAAAACATAAAATTAAAACTAAGCATAAAAAGTGCCCTAGCATGTGGTTTAAAGTGTCATTTGACGATACTTTCAGTTTAAAGCGCAATAAATAAGTTTAAAAGCAAATTATCTCACAAATTTATTATTTTACAAGCCTAAACGTGGCTGTTTCGCCGGCAAAACAACAGACACGTAGCCAGGGTTACGTTTAACCGTATTTGCATTATGCACGTACATTCAACCTGTTTTCGCTTTCATTCAAATAATCTTCCATTCACATTTGGTCAATAGACGAATAGACGAACGAGATTTATTGCCCTGTTATTGGCGCATGATGTCAAAACATTTTTATAGCGTTGTTTGATGATTACATTCATGAAAACTAAAAAAAAACATAACTTATAACAAGCGACACATCTTAGAGCGTAATTGCAGCCTTTCGGACACTAACGCAAAACTATTAAAAAAAATAGACGATGGTACTGTAATAAACTATTAGACAGTGAAGAATCTTCAACTATAGCCAATCAACAGGTCAAAACTGTAGTCTGAGGTAATGAACGATTACCAACACTAAAGCTACATTTTAAATTCTTTTATGATAATCAAGTTCGTTGAAAATCTTGACACGAATGAATATTTACCCGAGTTACTGTAGATTTTTACATGGAACCCAAATTTTCTCCATTTCTGTTGATTTTAGGTTTAGTTTTTAATCAGATTTCGCCTCAATTAGACAAAAAATTATTATCGAATCGTAAAATGGCTGCTAGCAAAGAATCCGGTGGTAAAGTTACGTTCAAAATTACGCTGACAAGCGACCCGAAACTTCCGTTCAAAGTGTAAGAAAACATTTTTTGGCCATTATGGTTGCAGTCTTTTTCTCATGGAAGATTTTTACGTACGTTTCACGTAAACTTCTTGATTTAAGGCTAAGCGTTCCCGAAAGCACTCCGTTCACGGCAGTTCTCAAGTTTACAGCCGAAGAAGTGAGAAACTCTTTTACAAACAAAAATTTTTTTTTTCCCTTCAACGATGCTCAAAAGTATTTCAGTTCAAAGTTCCTCCTGCCACGAGCGCTATAATAACGAACGACGGAATCGGTATAAATCCTGCACAAACGGCTGGTACGTTGCAAAAAAATGCTCGCTATAGTTAAAGTTCGAGCACGAAATTAATTTTTTAAACAAAAATCGTGTCGGCTAATGATTCTTTGTTATCTTACAGGCACCGTTTTTATGAAGCATGGATCCGAATTGCGATTAATTCCACGAGATAGAGTCGGCTTTCGTTAAGTTTTATTATTCAACCAAAATGTTATAAAAAGTGTTTATTCAAAATGTTTCGCGAAAGTGAGTAAAAGAAACAAAATTCGAGTCATATACAGCAGTTAATAGTTGGTTTACTGATGAGTAACCTATAGATGTCTAGTGACCATAGTTTGATCGACAACATAGTTGACCGGTGGCTATCGTTTGATCACGACGATAGTTATGCAGTTACCATAGTTATTCGCCACTGTAGTTGCCCAGCGACTATAGTTGTCCACTGGCTATAATTGTACCAAACAAATTTCATGTCATTTTCTTTATTTTTCATTGCACTTTCGATTTTAAGAAAATCTTTTTATTCGGGCTAAGTACCAAAAAAGAAAAATTGCATACGAATTTTTTTCACGGCTACAAAAAAAAACGATCCACTCGAACATCACAAAAACTTTGACTGTATAATAATTAATTAATCATAATTATAAAAAAAAGAAAATCGACCATCATAAATTAAATCGCGGACGACGACGATGACGAGTAAGCGAAAGTTTGATAATAAGATAAATATTTTAAAAAAATAATCACAAGAAAAAATATATCGAACGAAAAAATCCATCGGAAAAATTCCGTTTTTTGTAAAAACGGCGAACGAAGAATAAGAACTTAACTCGAAAAACAAGACGAATAAAGTAAAAAAGTGAAAGAAAATGCCGGAATAAATAAGAAAGAAAAACTGACCGAAAAGTGGTATTAAAAAAGTTTAATTTGTAACCTTAGACAAATTTATTCACAACATTTCCCATTCTCGATCGTCGACGCCCTCCATTTTGTCCTGCTCCAAAGGTTTAACGTCCACCATGTCCATACGTTTCGACATCGACTCGGATATCTAAAATTTGAAGTAGCAGTTGGTTACGGTTGGCCTATAGTTGCACATGAGCCTCCGGTGCAGTTTCATGTAGACTATAGTTGAATAGATTATAGTTGCGTATTGACTATAGTTGAATTATATACTTCGAGCATCGTCCGTTCGGGATTGTCGGCGTCCATCAAACGGGCTTTATTCCTCGCCGGTTTAATTGGCGGCGCATCGCCGGCGCCATCTCGCGAATGTACGCTCGATACGTAATCGTACGACGACGACGACGATCCGTTGGCGACGTGCTTCGAACGGCTGTCGCCCGAACCGTCCAACAACGACGACGAATCTTCGACGGTCAAAACTTGAGTCGTCGTCGACGGAACGGCCGGCGGGGTGAAAAAAACGTCGACCGATCCAGATTGGTCGGCATATTTGTACGATGGACTACTGCTCGGCGGTTCGGAGAATTTAAACGAATGGCCGCTCGTCGGCGGTTCGGAAGATTTTGACGAGTGACCGCTGGTTGGCGGCTCGGAGGATTTTAACGTATGATCGCTGTGGGGCGATTCGGCCAGTTTGAACGACGCGTCGCTGCTCTCAATTTCGTTTCGCGCCGTCGGTTCGCGACGATGCTCGGCGGGTTTTGATGCAATTTTCGATCGGCTATGGCGAATCGAGGGCAAATCTTTGTACACTGAAAAACAAAAAAATCAGCATCTCCAAGGATAATATCGGGCGAAATCGTGAATTTTACGCAATTCCATATCGTCCGGTTTAAAACTAATGTATTTCGATTCAAGCCGATCGCCACGGAACCACTGCTCGGCGGTTTGGCTCGGTTCCCATGTAACGAGACTATCGGGCAAGATATCGTTTTGGTAGCATTCCATCTGAAAAAAACAATTTCCGGCTTCGCCATCAACGATATCGGACAGGAAATGATTATAAATCAACTCACGCGACGTCGAGGTACGGTGAACGACAAACGTTCCATTTCCGTCAAACCCAAACGGACGCCGATGGCAAATTCGACTTTTCGCACGTTGCACATGAATTTCGGACAAAACGAAATCGCCTGATGTGCTGTCGGCGAGGCGTGTTGACTCAATTCCATGAAATACGGAACGTCGTCGGTAAGTTCGTACATGTAAATCGTACGATCGCCCTGGAAACGTTCACAAATCGACAGATTTAAAACAAAATCAATACCGATAATTGGCAAAAATGTTTACTTTTCCGGTCAAAAAGCAAACCGACGAATCATTGTCGTAGTAAGGAATGAGGGGTTGAGACGATACGTCGATGTTTTTCGTTTGGATCGGTGCCAAAGTTTCGGCGTCGTACAACGTGAGCATTCGATCGGAAGACCTGCGAATCGAGTACAAAAAGAAAAGTTAATTTATAATGAACAAAAAAACAACAAATTTTATCACTTGCTAAACGAACTAACGAGCAACATTCGATCGTTGCACACGAACAAGACCCGCGCAGCCTTTGTACTTTGCAAAACATTTTGTTCCTAAAACAAAAACAGAAATTGCACACATAGACCGTCGTGAACTATAGTCGTACCTTTCTTTCAGATCCCCGCGAATCGAATACACGTAAGAACGAATCTTTCGCAACCGTGGCAAGAAGACTGCCGGAAGAGTTCCAAGCCATCGTAAGTACCTGCAACGAGATTGAACACTCATATCGCTCGTTTCGACAGTTGGAAAACAAATAATACGCACTGGTTGTTCGTGCCCCGATAAACGTAGACGAGCGGTCATCGACGTCATGTCCCAAATTATGACCGAACAATCGTTGGCCGCCGAGACGAGAACGTCCGACGCCACTGGATTATAACGCAAACAGCAGATCTTATCGTTATGCGCTTCAAAAGAAAAAAAATAAAAATTTCCTATACAATCCTGTTAAACAAATTTTGCTCTACCTTGTAGAACATGATTTGGCTCGGTAAGTATCGAATGAACGCCGCTTTCCGGTACGCGCCAAACGTTTATGTGACCATTTTCGCAAGCTAAACGAGCAAAAGCCAATTTCAATTAAAGGAATAGGCAAAAAAATTGGACAGGCGGCTAGATCAAAGTGAAGAATCGATAGAAAGTCGACGACGAAGAAAATCTGACCGCCGAGCGGTAACATCAAAGGGACGAAACTTTTTTACTTACCAACGGCGATAACGTTTTGATCGAACGGCGACCATTGTAAGTCTGTTATATTGGCGCCATTTTCCAATCCTGGAATTACTCCCTCGCGTAGTTTACCACCTTTTTCGAGCTGAAAAAATAACAAATATTACATCTTGAAACGCGTCCAAACGGGTGAAAAACGAAAACACACGTACGTCGAGAACTGCGATGACGCCTCCGGAACCGGCCAAAGGTACCGCCGCCCATTTTCCGCTGACGCAAAATCCATTACTCTCCAACGGTATACGAGTATTAATTTTGCGCAAATTAACGTAAACGACGTCCTTGCCAGCGGCGGTGACGTGACGAAATTTCGACTGACGAATGCCTTAACGAGCAAAAAAGTCAACCACACGACGAAACAAAATGTTCGATCGAAACAAAATGTTCGATCGAAACAAAATGTACTGACCACCGATTATCGTGTTAGTACGTTCGGGTACTCGAGTGCGCGGCGTGGGACGATGCACGACGCCGTCGTTGGCAACTAAATTTCTGGCGCCGGTGCCCACCGACGAAAAACTTCTAACGACGTTGGTTACGGACGGCTTCGTTGGCAGGTCGAATTTTTTGTTCGTCGGCGCGTCGAGCAAATGATCAACGGATTCGTGCGAATTATCCCACGACGTCGAACGTAAACGTTTTTCATCGTCGTCGGCGCCGTTGCGATTCGACGAATGAACGATGTTCGCGTTGTTGTTGTTGTTGTTGTTGTACGACGTCGCCGTGTCGACGACGTCCGAAGATTTTTTCAATGTTTCGACGACGGGCGACGGTGTTGATTCAATACTTTTGGAATGATTGTCAACGCGTCCCTGCTCCTGAAAATGAAGAAACGTCGGCGTTTATACCTCCGAAAATGGTCGCAATGGTAGAAAAAATTATTTTACCAAATGTCCTTGAGAATCGTAAGGCGTGTGCGACGACGAAGACGACGAAGTTTGATCGAACAAATGTTTCTTATCCGGATTCAGGCTAAATTTTGGCGGCTAAAAAAACAAGCTCTTCATTCGAAAAACGTTCGAACCGCGTTGAAAATTGAACCATCACCATTTTATTTTCGCCCGCAATCCATTCGTCGACGTCCAAGCCGGGCGTATGACCAACGGTCAACGGAAACAAATCTTCGTGAAAGTCGCGGAATGTCTGTAGAGAAAAACAAAAAATGTGACTGGCTCGAACACTTGCGGGCGACCAAATCACTCTTACTTTACGCGGAACCTTGTAGCTGATTGGCGACAAACGATTTTTCGACAATTGAAATAAACGAGCGACTTCGGCTTGCATGACGTTCAACGAATATTTCGGCACTAGACAGGCACCAAGCGTTTGTACGTCGGCGGCGGTGAACGATGCGCCTTCGGCGAAAAACGGCGATCCATCCATCACTTCCAACATGTGAATTTTTGTACTTCCCTAAAAATGACCGAATGAAACAATATTACCACACGTTTATGGTATGAAAATTTTACTTTTCCGGCTAAAAACAACAACTTAGTGTCGGCATCGTATAACGGGATTAAAATTCTGCAAAAAAGGTTATTTTAAATTTTAAAACTTAGGACTAATAGTTGTGGAGTGATTATAGTTGTCTTGGAACTATAGTTTACCCCGTCGAAGCGTCGAATTGTAAGCTCGTCAATGGTTTGTCAAGAGAACGCTCGTCATATAAAATTATTTCCCGATTTTTTTGCTACAACGACCGAAAATTTGTTTTATCTGCTAGCTAGGGTGTAAAAAACGACTTTTCGATTGTACTTTTGTAAAACCTGACGTTATAAATTTCCCACTATCCCCGAGGTGTAGTACGCGATTTTCCCTGCTAATTCCTGCGTGACTAGTACCGGTCTGCAAAAGAAATAACTGTTAAATCATTCTTTGATTTAAAACTTCAACATAGTTACAAAATTAGCCGTAAAAAAGCCCGAATCGGGCCATTTGTAAGTTCTTACGAAAAACAAATGTTATTACCCCGATCAGCGGCGACGAAGCTCTCGGATCAATTAAACAAACGTCCTGCGAACGATTAATGGACACCAACGTTTTACCATTTCCGTTCCAACTAGCGCAAACTAATTTATCGCCCAAATCCTTAGCTAAAAACGTTGAAATCGTTTTTCACTACGTTGAACGGTTTCGCACGGTGAATAATAATTGAAAAACTTACACCAAATGGTTTTCTGTTTGTTTATATCGAGTAAAAACATGGAATGACCAGCGGCCACCGTTAATAAGTTATTGGCGGTCGGATGAAAGTTTAGAAATTCCGCCGGCGTATCGGCGATATGAATCGAAACGTCGGCGTTGGAACAACTGGACGGAATGTTATGATTAATATCTAATTTAAATAATTTAACCTGAAAAGAGAAGATTAAAACAAAATTTCCGTCGAAAAAACAAGGTTACTGAGTCAAAAAACGAATTCAACCGTATGAATCGGTTTTTTTACTCACTGGTTCATCGCGGACACAACAAGTGGCCAAAAGATTGTCGCAAAACGGTGAAAATTCGAAATCACCGATGCGATCTAAAAAATTAAGAATATAGTACAAGAGGTGCTATAGTTTTAACTAACTATAGTCGACAGGCTATATGTGCTTGAACTATAGTTACATGGAGACTATAGTTGCGTCGCTTTTTCATCGCCGTCTCGCCGCCCACCGTCTATCGGCGACGCGTCAATATAAATAAACACTGGACATGTTTATTTTTGCACTTGAAATTAGTTTTCAAACGTATTTACCCGGATGAGCGCAAATAATACTCAAATCCGATCGTAATTTTCGACCCTTAGCTTCCAGCGGTAAAACGCCCAATTTTCCGCCTTAAAAAACAAAAAATCCGTTCGTATTTATCGCTGGTTGGTAAAACGAAAAATGATTAATTTTTTTCGAGCTGAAAAGGTCGAATTTATGCTCACCTTCGCCGTCGATATGAAACGCCAATAAACTCGAACTTGCTTTAACGCCATTATTACCGGACGACAACGAGCCAACGGGCAGGTCGAAAATACATTCCTGAGCAAAGAAAATTGGTTTTAAAACTACGAAAACGAGCAAAATGCAGTTTCACCGACGAACTTCTCGTTTCGGCGGATCAGGAGCCGTATTTTTAAATTTCGACGGCTTTTTCCACATAATAATTTCGTTCGTCGAACTAACGAGACAAAAAAATAGTAAAAAAACGCTTACGAACGCGCAATACGAGCAAAACAACGTCGAAAAAGCGCGTATAAACTTCACTGTTCAGTCGAAAATGACGAACAACTCGCGAGAAAAATTTATGTTTTTGATAAAAACAAACAACCAAAACCGACCGACCGACCGACGATGATATCACGTCTCGACGGGAAATTTGTTCGAAACGACGCGGAAAATGAATCAAAAAGTAAAAAATTTCTACGAAGTGGGCGGCGTTCGAAAAATGTACCGTTTCAGGCAGTTTTTTTGCTTCGGTTTGTTCAAAACGGGGAAAAAATGCGTTTCATAAATAAACTAACTTTAAGAACGTTTGAAACAAAATCAAAAGCAAAGACGGACAAGATTTAAATAAAATATTTTTCGAGTTAAATTAATAAATGACTCCGAATAGGAAGAAATATACCGAAAAACGATTAATGACAATAAAAAAACAAACGATGAAAATTAAAAAATGACTGAAAACTTATTTAGAAACAAAAACTGGACTTGAAAATCTAAATTTCGGGCGCGAATCGTAAACGTTAAGAATCCTTCGCGAATAAATCATGAATTTTAAAATTGACTCAATGAAACAACGTCGGGGACTATTGCGGATAAAATCAAGACGTCAATTGGGGCGGCGGCTTTCATCAACGGGCAATTATTGAATGCGTCATTAACAATAATAAATAACACGCTTGCTATACAACGTTTCGAACCTGCAAATCATTTACAAAGGCGGTAGATTAATTTTATTTATTTATTTTCTATAATTTTTTTTCTGAAAATGAAATTTAATCTGAAATTTCTGAAATAACTAATTAAATTTTTGCTTGAACGTTTTTTTGTTTTATTTTGCATAAAAGTTGAATTTTAGTTTATCTGAACAAATTTAATAATTGCCGTCAGATGGCGCTTTCTATCGATCTTGTTACGTGTTAAATAAAAACCCATTCGTTTAATGTTTCACATTTTAGTTAGGTGTGGACGTTTCGTTCGACTCATTGGTATTTACCCAACGTTTACTGGTAAGCGTTAAGTCTGCCCTTTGCTTCGGCATCGTGGTTTGACACCCATTTTTGGAAAATATCCTTTCGGGTCACCGAAAGGGTTATTTGTTGCCCATAAGCTAGTTATTCTCGAGTCAAAAGTGCGCTTCCTAGCGCCGAAACGAGCAAAGTTGTAAAACTTATTATTACAGTTACAAAACACTTTTTTTGCCGCTCTACAAACATGGAATCAAATTTCTTCACATTATTTTGCTAATTGCTTCTGTGCCACGGTGTACGTGCGACGTTCATCCAAACATAATATTTCAACAATGAGTCTAATATCAACTTTTAGTAACAAAGATAAACGACAACGAGAAACTAGTTTTTTGCCGCGGGTCAAAGCAAACCAGGTGACGAAATATATAAATTTTGAGTAGATGTGGAGAAAAGAAATTTATTCATTTAAGAAACTTTATTCATCTTGAGACGGAAATTTTTATTTCGGCGTCCTGTTTTACTTTCACTCGGTACGACGATGCAATTTCTGAAACTTTCTACAGTTTGTCTTCTTGTTACTATTTCATTCATCGACAACAAAGTTGAATGTGATCCAAACAAAAGTTTGTTTTGTTTTGTTTCGTTTCATTACTTACTTGCTGATGAGAGTGTAACTGGCTAAAAATTAGCTAGTGAGGTTTTTTGCTCGATTTTCAGTTGATTCGACCGATTTGGACGTCGATTCGTGTTTTAAAAAGTTCGAAAACAAAGTGCTCGTCGGCTTCGCTCGAAAGACTTTGAACGCGTCGTCCAGCGACGACTGCCTGAGAAGCTGTCTGACGAGCTACTTCACATTCAAATTCATATGCACATCGGCGACGTTTTATCACGGAACGAAAAACGACAATGAAAATTGCATAATCAACAGCGAAAGTCGTTTTTCTCAAGAAAACAAATTTCTCACACAGCCGGCCGACGAAAAGGTCATGTACTTCGATAATTTATGCGCCCAAACGGAGCTAGCTGGTGAAAAGGAGGAAAAACTACAGTTCGTGAACTATCGAGTACTGTCTAATGATTGAATGTTTCAGGAATTGACATAAAAGCGCTTGCGGTGGCTAATTTAACTGCTTGGAAAACAAAAAACAACATCGGATACGTAAAAATCGTGCAAAATCCGAAAGACGCCAGTCAAAAACTAGCGTCTACCATCGCCGCAATGTTGCAACCCGGAGTCGTGTATCGAGTTCAAATATCATCCAAGACCAGTTGCAGCGACGATGTCGGCGGCGATTCGCTGGGCGATTTAACAAATCTCACTGCGGCTACAGACGGATCGGCGATTCGCGCCATGAGCAAAATCCCATCGGCGGTAAATGAAAAATTGAAAAATCTCAACCAAGCGATAGTTATTTACGAGCCATCGTCGAAAACGCCGACGGCCTGCGGCATTCTGTCGTCGTCGGCGTCGATCAAATTGATGAACGCTTTTCTTATTGTATGCTTCAATTTCGTGTCGATTTATTGTTTTTTTTAAGTAAATACAGATTCAGTAACTGTCCAATGACTATAGTTGTTCAAAAACTATAGTTGCTCAGTGACTATAGTTGCTAACTACTTTTGTAACACAGCTGTTATTTTTACGTATGGAAAAATTCTAGCCAGTGGAGCAATCATGTAAAAATTTGCTCGGAAAGTGGTTAGACAGTACACTATTTTTGTTTTTTTAATTAAAAACAAAACTAGCACTGGTCGTCGATAATTTATTTTTGTAAAGCATAAGAAAATAAAAGTAAACAATAAAAAACACCGTATATAATCTAAACGAAATCATCGAATGTACAGCATTCTACATTTAAAACTGTCTCAGATCGGTCGGAACGTGCGAAAAATTAAAACGCGAAACATTAAATTATATATTTATCTTTTAAAAGCGTAAGTTTTTTCGACGACTAGGCAAAAATTGGGCGATGATAAACACGAGAGAAAAAAACAAGAAATGCAACGTTAAAAACAAAAAATGTTACGTTAAAACTAAAAAAACTACCAAAAATGAAAAAATAGACGGATAACGTACAAAATTTGTTATTATGTACACGAAAAAATGCAAAATAAACAGAAAAAACAAATTTTCCTCGCTGAGCTCAACGAATGTTAGGTCCAGGCGACGAAAAAATTTTGTGACTCCAATGGAACTAAATTGTGACTCAAATGAGAAGAAAAGAAACAACTATTTAACAAGCACCGTCGATAAACAATGGCAAAAATTGGTCGCACCAAAAAAATACTGTCTGCTATGCCGTCCGTCGATAAAACCTGAGATTATTCGGATCAGAGGCTAAAAATGTTGAAAATTTCATCGGATCTTTAACATATCGAGATTCGAATCCGTCCAATTTTCCGTTCGACTTCAACGTCGTCGTTTCGACGTCGGTTAGATTTATTTTCGTCGCGGACGAACCGCCGGCGATAACGTCGTTCAAAAACAAATTCTCGGCGTACGACGTCGCCGAACGAAAAACGTTTCTCATCGCGGTGTCGACGTCACCGCCGTAATGAATAGTTACGATTGAAAATTTCGAATTCAAATGCACGTCCAGCGACGAATGGTCGACGGTGAAATTCAAACCGTGCGAAAGCGTCGTCGACGATGAAGAATTGAATTTTAATTTCGCCAAGTCGACGACGAATTGCGACGAGTTTCGTTTGAAATAAAACGACGCAAATTTATCGTCGACGAAATATCGAATCGGTAACAAAATCGAATCCGTTAATAAAGTCGAAACTAATTGTAGATCCATTTTATCGATCGTATCGTCGAATTTAACGACGGCCGTTCGCGATAAATTGTTTGTTGTCGACGCGACAACGACGCTGTCGCCGAAAATCTTGCGCGCCGACGCGAAACTCGTCGGCGATCGACGTCGTTCGAGTTTCGGCGATAAATGCGACGCATCGATCGAATTAGTGGTGTGAAACTTTTCCACTTTCTTGCGTAAAATACATTCGCTGGCCAGCGAAACAATCGGACCGTCGTTGCACGCAAACATCGGACCGAACGACGGCGATACTAATGGAACGATCGAGTCAACGTTGTAGCCGGCGAGCGACGACCATTCTTTGATATCTATAAAATAAACGCCACGTTTCTCATGTGTGAGTACAGTTGCTCGTTAACTATAGTTCTCCAGTGACTATAGTTTCTTATTGACTATAGCCAGCGAAAAAAAACTTACTTGTTGGCAATTTAAACGTCGGATTTATCGGATCATTGGCGTAAAAAACTTGAACGTTGATTTTTTGCGGTTCGAACACATCAACGTTGAATAAATCTTCGATACGAACGGACATCCATCGTCCGCTGATCGGATCGTACGGTCGACCGGCATCGGACGTGAAAATGACGACGCCGTTGTCGGGATCTTGAAATTGACCTTTGAAGCCAACGGGCAAAAAGAAATTTGCGTTGGTGTCTTGTATCAATTCGCCGAACGGTGCGCGTAACGTTGATTTGACGACGGTGTCGGCGGTGAAAACGTATCGCAGGGTGGAGTCGACGGCCGTTACGACGTAAAAACGTGAATCGAGACGTTCGACGGACATCAGCCGATCGGCGACGTCGTAATTTAGTACGGTGAGACCGACGTCGGACGATCGCGTGTGAGTAATCAGGTTCGGTTTATCCAAGCGACCGTAATAAAAATGAAACCACGTCGCCGATCGTTTGAACGATATCAATCGATGTCGCTCGTCGTAAAAGTAAAAATTTTCATAAACGTTCGTTTGCCAAGCTCGAATCAGTCGCCCGAACGAATCGTACGAGAAATTTTCCAATCCGCGCCGTACGACGAATCCGTCGACGTCGACGACGTACGCCAAATGGCCGACGGACGTTGTTCGGCCGGAGGCGTCGTAGTTCAACGTGAAATTATCCACCGATTTCAAATTAGAATCAACGTCGTACGCGTACGTCCACTTATGATTTTGATACTTGCGCGCAGTCGCACCGGTCAAATAACCGTTTTCATTATATTCGTACGAAAAGTTGAATTCGTCAGTCGTCAATCGATGAATTTCGCCGATCAATCTCGCTCGATCGTCGTACGTATAACGAATATCGGCCACCACTCGATTGTTGATCGATAATTTAACCGACGACGGTTGAGCGTTGATCGTCGACGTCGTTTCGGCGACCATTTCGTCGTTGAACAGCCGTGCGACGCCGCCGTCGGCGACGTCGAAACGGTAATCACCGTATCGAGCGACTCGCCCAGTCGACGTTTCGTAATCGATGGGCGTCGAATGTAAAGTTGCATCGTCGACCGAGGTTTGAATTTGTTTCACGCGTAAATTATCGTCGAACATATAAGAAAAACTAACGTCGGTTTGAACTCGAGCGTCGTCGACGGCGCGTCGGTCGCGAACGAACGACGACAACGAGCTTTGACGCAAAGTTTTTCTTTCGAATGAAAATTTCTCCGATGTAAATTCGACCGAATGAGACGATTCGTCGTCGATGTTTTTGATGAAATTCGTTTCAACCCCATCGTGAATGATTTTCGCCAATTGTTCGTCGTCGCCGTAGACGAAAGTTACCATACGACGGCCGCTCGGATATCGCCAAAATAGAACGGCATCGTTGTCGTTTTTAGAAACGACGTACGGCGACGAAGAATAAAAATAATAATAATTCGTCGTCGATCCAACGTCGGTCAATCGATAGAAATGATGTTGCAACGACGACGGCGTCATTATCGAACGTAAATTTTGTTGATCGTCGTATAGCAATTGGTACTTTGAACCCGAAGGTAGTTCGACAACGCTCGGCTAAAAAAAGAATAAAACAACTTTATGCAAAAACGATAACGATATAAGCAAATGGGTTTAAAAACATTACCAAACGGTTCTCCGCAACGAAAGACAGTTTTTTAGTGTTCGACGTATCATCGCCGACACTTTTCGTTTCGATCAATCGTCCGGATTTGTCGTAACGATAAAATTCGTTCAACGCACCGAAATGAACGCTGGCCGGTCGTCCTGATGAATCGAAAGTGAAATTCATCGGTGCCACCGACGTCGCAGTCGGTTGTACGCTTGCAATATGACCTAAAAGAAAACAAAAGGATGCAACGACGTCGTCCAAGCGAGAGGCATTTCCAAGTAATTTAGACAGTGACGTCAATGACAAGTAAAGGCAATAGTTGTCCAACGACTATAATTGAATCCAAACTATAGTTGGCAATTGGCCTTCGACAATAGTTGGTTGGCGGCGTCAGACAGTTCACGTTTCTTTTGCATATTTACCTGCTCCACTGTATTGAACAGTAAGAAATTTTTCGTTTTTATCGTTAAAATATGAATCGCCGTTCGTTTCGCGGTCGTATTCGATTTGAAACAAATTAACGCCGTTGACCTGAAGAAAAAAAATGCTATTTCTTGATATAAACGATTTTTTTTAAAACAAGAAAAACTTCACTGGACAACTCACAAAACGAAACACTGGTGAAACTAAAACGATACCAAAAGTGAAAAACCGAAAAAAGCTCATGCAAAACTGATCGCCGCACATTTCGTTAGAAAAAAAGCATAAAAACTACTTTTAGAAGAAAATTCATTGCGTCGACGATACCAGTAAAAAACAAACAAAAAAATCGAACAACATTTTAACGATATAGAACATCGAGCGATGAGGAATGACTAGAGTTTAGAAGCCCAAGCGTCGGACGTTGGCGAAACTATATCTCGAGTCATACCCGTGCTCTTCTGCCAACCTGAACCGAGCGACGATGATTCTCGCCGCCGACGCCGTTGCGCATTTGATAAATCCATTGTAGTTTCGACGTTAGTTCTTTTCGCGATAAACTTTTCGACGCCGGTATCGTCAACTTGCGCCGTAGGATCGACGTCTGATACGTTTCGATCAACGAATTAACGCCGCCGTCGTAATTCGACGACGAGCCATCAGCCGACGTTAAATGAAATGCGCCCGAATCTTGAACGAAAATGTGTCTACGATCGTTCGAATCGGCTAAAAAATCAAAACAAAGTTAATGAACCGAATACGTCGATAACACACTGAAACGTCTAAAAAGGTGCGTGAAAAATTATTTTACCCGTCACAAAATCAATTTCATTCGTTTTTATCGAATAATTTCTGTACAGTCGTTCGTTTTTCATCACCGTGGACGACAGGAAATTTTTATTAACGTTGGTTTCGAATTTATAAACGTCGCCCGTCGGCGTCGTCGCCGTTTTGACGCGTCCGAATTCGTCGTATTCGAAGAAAAATCGTCGCTGCGTCGAATCGCTTCGACTCACCAACAAGCCGACGCCGTTGCTGTACGAAAATCGTGAAATTCTTTGATCTTCGCCAACGAATTTGCTGAGCAAATGATCGAATTGGCTTATGAAAATCGTCGACTTCGCGCCGTTGGCATTTTCGATGGTGATCATTCGTCGATCTTTACGTACGACGTACAGTCGATGACCGCCGGCGCCTTGAATTTCAACGAGGGCGCCGTGCGGCGCGTCGACGTGATACGTGAAATTGTACGTGAAACGGTCGGCGATTAGATTTTTCGTCGCTACGTGTTGACCGTGCCGATTGAAAATGTAACTTTCGTACGACGACGGCGAGTAAATTTCGTAATGCCGAAAATATTTATTGTAACGCGGTTCGGCGTGACGCAACGATCGAATTTTAAAATTTCCGTGATCGGCGACGTGCACGACGTCGGCGTTGTCCACGGCCAACGACATCGGGCGAAACAGACGAGCGTTCGACGCCAAAACGAATTCCGAACTGTCGTCGTCGTCGCACGGGCAATTTTTCGAACAGTCGCACACCGACTCGGCGCCGGCCAAAAGCGTCGCTCGTCCGTCGACGTCGAACGATCGGATTCGATTCAAACGTCGGCCGTTGGTTTCGGCGACAAGCAATTTTCCGTCGGACGTCGCTGCGACGGCAACGGGGCTGCTCAATAAATTGGGTCGCACAGTTTCGTTTAAAGGGTTCATTAACGTTACGCAATGCGACGGCGCGCCAGCAACGAGACGCGCGGTCGCCGACGATACGATTTCGAAAACTTTATCATCGTCCAAAACGAGCAAGCGATCGTCGACTGGATTCACGGCGAGGCTTGTCGGCCATTGCAGACGAACGTCATCGATACGAAAATGCGTTTTACAATCGAATTTCGTCGACGAACTGTCGTCGGTTTCGAAAAATTTTCCATTGCCCATCAGCGTCGACATGAATCCGTTCGGCGAAACTCTTCGAATTTTTCGTTCGTCGGCGATGTACAACGTGCCTTGACTATCGAAAACGATTCCTAAAAGCAAAAGATCGTCTAAATTAGTAAATAAACTGTGCAACTAAAGTTTTATATCAAATATAGTCTCAACACAACTATAGTACATATATTTTTAATTACCTTTCGGATAATTTAATTTTGCTTCTTCCGACGACGCGCCGTCCCCGCAATTTTCGCCGAACATGCAACTTTCGCCCGTACCTACGGCGATTTCTTTTACATTCGGCAGCGCCGACGATCGCACGCGCCAAACTTGACGCCGCAACGGCAGCGATACATATAGATCAGAAGTTAACGGATGAACGGCTAAATAATATTGATGCGACGTATCGGACGGACTCAATTCCAATACGGTCGTCAATTTGCCGACGGGCGATAGTCTGCGAATCAAATTATGATCGCCGACGAACAAACTACCGTCTTTACTCGTTGCCAACGCCACAGGTGAAAACAACGAAGCGTTCGTCGCCGACACGCCGTCGCACGACGACGGCGGTACGCAATTCAACTGCCGACGTTTGCCACTCGAGCCCAACGTCGTGGTCAAGATCGGCGGTTCTTCTTTCATGTACGTCGTCGAACCGTCGCCTTTTTCCAAAATACCTGCGAAGAAACAAGTACAATTCAGTTTTCGGCGCGGTTAATCGTTCAATAAACGAAAAAACTACCGTTCAAAACGTCGTATCTATGATGAACGTGCAAATTCCAGCCGCCCAAATCGGAAATGCTCGATCGAAAACCATTCAATTTAATTTTACGTCGTTCGACGAACGGCCGCGGACATCCCCGGTAAAAATATTCGGCGCTTACTACGGCGTACGTCAGTCCGTAAACTTTTTGCTTGTAGATGTTTCGTTTATCCCAGCCGAATGTGTACGTTAAATTCGATCGAGCTTCGAACGTCCGTTCGACGCGAACGCCTTCGACGTCGACGACGATTCGTACGAGGCGTAATTGCGTCGGCCGACGATCGGGCACCAAATGGATCATCAACGTCGATAGATGGCCGGTCGCCGCCGACGACGAATAAGTCAAATGAACGTCGGTGCCCGGAATTCGAACGTGATCGATGACCGTTTGCGCGTCGACGACGATGCCGGTCCGATTAAAATCAACGCCCAACGACGAGTAAGTCCACGAGGCGATGACGTAGGGTCGAAGCGAATGTATTTTTTCAATTGAAGCGCACGTATCTTCGCCAGCGACCGACGACGACGTTGGCGCTTCGATCCCGTTGACGATCGATTTTTCCGATATGGAAACGTCGCCGACGTACAAAATTCGATTCCAGTCGACGGCGAACGTTCGTTCGGTCGACGCGAACGGCACGCGCATAAATTGAAGCGTCACCGACCCGCCGCCGTTGACCATCAAGTCGAATAGTCCGTAAGCTCGCGACAGCGTAAATCCGAACAATGCGTTCGAAGCGTCGGCGATTCGAACGCCGACCATCGGCGCTCCGTTAGAATTTACGATTCTTCCTCGAATAACAGACGCGCGGCTGAACCGAGAAAAAAAACATTGAAAAAATGTTCTCGAAAAGTAGCTAATAAAAGAAAAAAATTCGCCGTCTACCTTTGATTAAACAAAGCGACTATGGGATATTGTTGCAACGAGCCGGTGTCCAAGAGAAATTTGACTTTTTCGAAAAACGACGAATGAGGCGGCGGCGCTTGCATGCGAATCAGAACTTGTTGAGGATCGGGCACAGTTTGACAAACGGAACTATCGTTGCACGTCGGGTTCGAACAGCATTCGGAATCTTCGCAATCGGTTAAACCATCTAAAAATAAGATGTCAAACTTCGACTATAGTTGGATGTTAGCCAGCGACAATAGTTGGCCGGTAACTATCGTCGTTCAGGGAAACATAATAGTCGGCGAGCAACTATAGTTCGTAGGAAATACAGTAGAAGTACGACTATAGTTGACAAACCTTGATCGTTATCCACTCTGTCCGAACACTGAAGCTCTAATGGGATTTCGCAACCTGATCCGCTAAAATCCGGATTACAGACGCACGCCCATTGACCGTTGGTCGTTCTCGAGCACGCGCCGTGATTATTGCATTGGCGCGGGCATCCGTCTGTAACAAATAAAAAAAAACGCTTGTAAACAAATTTCATGCATAAAAGTGCACGGACTATTTTACCTAAAAGGCACAAATCGCCGTTCCAGCCGGTTTCGCAAAGGCACGTGCCGTTTTGACACTGTCCATGGTCGCTGCAAGCGTCGGGGCACGAGCGCGAATCGCATCGGTCGCCGGTCCAGCCGTCGTGGCATACGCAAACGTGTTTAACGCATTTTCCTCGCTGGCCGCAATCCAAAACGCAAACGGCTAGAAAGAAAAAAAACGAATGAAATCTAAATTGACACCGAAAACTAAAATTTCAAGCAAAAAATCGTACTTTTTTCGCAGTTAACTCCTTCGTAGCCGTGATCGCAAACGCACGATTGACGAGCAACGTCGTAGACGCCTCGAGCAGAACACTGATCGACGTTCGCCGACGGACAAATGGCGTTCGACGTGTAGGCGTAGTCGCAGGAATCGCCCTGCCAACCGAATTGGCAATAACATCGACCGTCGACGCAAACTCCGTGATTCGAACAATTGGCGTCGGCGCATTCGACTAAAACAAATAACTAGCAAAATGTAACTTCCGAGCGCTCGAAACGTGCCAAAAACGAAAACGTACGCTTTTCGCAGAATTTTCCGCCGAAACCGACGTTGCAAACGCAATCACCGTTGATGTTACAAATGCCGTTGCCGTTGCAATTCGGCACTTCGCACACGTTCCATTGAACGTCGCATTCGTCGCCTTTCCAAAATTGATTGCACGAGCATCGTCCGTTGTGCAAAATTCCGTTGCCGCTGCACGGAACGGCGCACAAAGCTAAAAACAACATAGAAACCTTTCATAAAAACAAAATTTCAGCGGTCGCCGGCGTTGATCGACGTACTTTCTTCGCAATAGACGCCCGTGTATCCGTTGAAGCATCGACATTTGCCGTCTGTGCACGTGCCTTTTTCGTAACAATTATATTTGCATTCTTTGTTTTTCTCGTCTAAAACGCAAAACGGTTCGGTTCTCTCGCTGACGTACAAAAAAAGAACTTATTTACCGATCAAATACGTCGAAAATCGAACCGTTGTCCTAACGACGCCGTCGTTCAACATCGATAAATACCAACGTCCTTCTTGCATATAATGATCAAACGACGTGCTTTTTAAATTCTAAAAAAATACAAATGGTGATTAAAATGACACGGTTCGACGACGGGAAAACAAAATAATCGACATGCCTGATCCATTAAACGATTCGTGTCGCGTTTCGAGGGCGACGCGTGCAGCTTGGTACCGAAAATAATTTGCATAAAATCGTATTGCGTGTACGACGGCGGTAAAGTTTTACGACCGAACAGAGCCAATTTCGCGCCGCTGTCAACGCTCAAATTGAACTGAACGAACGAATCTTGCTGTAAGTTGAACGACGTTCGTTGAATTTCGTTCGGCGATAGATCGACGGCGATCGTTTCGCCGACAGCGAACGAATCGGGCATCGGTCGCATTAGAATCGACGACACGTCACCGTCGGATTTTACAGTAATCGGCGACGCGTCGGCGTCACTGATCTTTCGATCGTGTCGATGCGACGACGACGTCTGATTGTTCATTACAATCGTTACTGAACAAAAAAACTGTTATATTAAAAAACATTGAACGATAACACCAAAAAAACCCCCGCAGACGCACTTACCCAGTAAATAAGTGATCACAGCCAAGGCGAATAGTAAACATATCGATAAAGCGTACGTCATATATTTCCAAGGCCATCGAAAATTCGAATATTTTTTATTTGTAATACTATGATGTAAACGTTTGAATTTCCGCGGATGATCGCCGCCGACGCCCGACGACATTTCTACGGGTCTCACGTACGATGTCGCGCGTTCGTCTACCGTACGATGGTGTCGATCGGCGGCGTTGGACGCCAAGAAATAATTGTGTCTATGAAAATAAAATAGAGAATATTTGCATTTGAATGAAATTCGTTTATCGACGATGAACGACATTTTTAAAAACGCGTCGTCGTCGATCGCCGACGAGCGAAGACATAAAAGCGACGTTCGTTCGTCGGCGTCTGGTGCATTATTAACTCATTAACGCCGGCGATCGACGTTAATTAATGCGACAAAAGCCGACAAAAATCTAAACGATGCTCATTTCGAAAATATTTTCGCCGTCGTTGCATCGACGACGATGACATAAATGAAAGAGAGTTGAGTGAATTGTAAAACTCTTACCGATTTTGTTGTTGTTCAAATTCGGATTTTCTCGACGGCGATACGGTGCTCATCGTCGTTTGGCCTGGGAAAACAAAAATTTCGTAAAAAAACAACGACGCGTTTCGATAAAGTGCGCCGATAGAGCAAAAAGAGAACAGATTATGAGCAAAAAACGTTTGGAAAATGACACAATCTCAAAATCAAGCGCCCGTCTCAAGTTGTTGGACTGCGTTTCATAAAGAACATCGGAAAATAAAACTGACGACCGATTATGATCGAAAAAACTGGCAACAATGACACAATCTTAAAACGAAACGGCCTTATATGTTTTTTTAACGGTGGACGCAGGTCGGTTGGCGACGTGACGTTGTTTAATTACGGGGACGGAAACGGGAAACAACGACGCCCGACGAACGGTCGGACGTCTTTCGTTCATCGTGTTAATTCACGCTTCATTCAACGTCTATTTATTGTTTCGACACGTAAAAACAATAGACGAGGCGCGTTCACGCGCAAAATCTATGTACAAACGGATCGTCGGCGCATCTCAAGTGCGACACTTTTCGATTCACGACGACGACGACGTCCAGGTGTGTTGCGCAATCGAAAATCTCCGTGATTAAAACGCCCGGCGAAATCTCATTGAGAAAGATTCTCGGGGTCAAAAATACTAATATGAAAGAACTACAGTATGAAAACTTTTCTTCGTCGTCGTCGCATCGACGGCGAAGGTTGTCCGACAAAAACGCTGGACCATTGGACAACGAACGACAAAACGTTTTAGAAAGAAAAATGACGTTCTTCGACGACGACGAAGAAAGAGAAAAATTTATTCTCAGCGGGTGCGAAAACGGTTAGATGAGATTGGATTGGAAGGACGCGCAAATAAAAATTGCATTCGTCCACTTTCACTCGACAAGAAAAAATTGTCACAATGCAACAAACAATCAACGAAAAAAGGTCATTTAATGGTGTGGAAACGGGCGAAAAATGAGTAACACCGCGCAAGGACGGGAAAAGCGACGTAAAAAGCAAAATTCACGCGCTGAAAAGCAACGTTCAGTGCAAAAAAGCATGACTGTAGTCCAACGGCATCTATAGATCAATTACAACTGCGGTTTATTGGCGTACGATACAGTGCTCTCTCATCAGCTTACAAACAAAAAAAGTTCGCTGGCTACCGTCGGCGCAAGCAAAAAAGTTCACTGGCTATCGACGCTTACCCGACGACGGAATGTAGAAACTACCCGTTTCGTTTCTTTGCAACGCCGTACAATCGAAGTCGCCGTCGTTATATTGGTATTGACAAGTTTGCTGAGATGTGTAGGCGGGCGTTGGTTCCATGCAAGTCGCGGCACCGTACGACGGTCCGCGGGCGCCTAAAACATTACGAAACGGTCAAAAATAAATTTCAAATGCATTTTTTCCAACATTATTTACTTTGGTTTTGAATGAGCGAACGTGCCGCTACAGTAGGCATGGGCGGCGGTAAGGCTTCTTCGTATTGAGCTTCTTCCGACGGTACCCTGGGCAGGGTCAACGACGGCGGACACCGACGTCGTTCGGTTTCCGGTGATTCTTTCGGAGGCGGAATGTTGAAAACTTCTAAAGAAAACAAAAAAAAACCTCTCGAATTTTGTTTTTCGAGCTCAAAAGCGATTTCCATGCGGAAAAACGACCTAAAAGATGACTTCTTTCGGTGGGAACGACGTTTTTACCGAAACGGCTTTTCGTTACCACGTATCGTAACATTTTTAACGCGCGAACGGCGCCAAAAATTAAAACGCGACGGTGTACACGAACGTACGGAACGGAAAACGAACTCGAAATAGCAAAATTTAAGACGAAAAATCGACCGGTCAATAGAAGAAGAAGTTGACTTTGTAACAATATTTAGATGAACTTAATTCGAGCCTCGATTGGCAACTTTTGAAACAAGTTTTCGTTCTCAAATTGCCAATTTAGTCGCAGCAAAAATCGTTTAACCTCGCGTCAGATATAAAAATTGCGCTTTCCCAGCTAGCCGAGCGCTTGATCGACGACTGGTTAGGTCCGAAAAACCGTTTCAATTTAAATGGACCACGCCAAAAAGTGTTCCCAAAAGCGAAATAATAACAAACGACCATGGAGACGCTCAAATTAAATTCGAGGACGGTCGCATAAATTTTTTGACAAATCGGAAAGAAAACAAAGAAAAAACGAAGAAATTGCGCAAGAATCGTGTGAATCACGCTGAGTTGTGAAAATTTGCATGAAAACGCGAAATTCGCGTCGAGATTTGAAACTGCACAAAAATTTGCATAGAAACTTCATATCTGTTGAAAAAAGTAGTCCTAACTATCAAAATTAATCACTAAAACTCACTTTATTCTCATTTTGTTAAAACAACAACAAAACGCTTCTAAAAGAACAAGAAATCTATCCTGGCTAGTCACAAATCCAGCACTAGCAGCCTGATTGGGCGCACGAAAAACCAAATTACGCTCGCCCCTTCTATTGGACCTTCTTGCTTACACGCTAGACAGTAGCTAAATTTGCATAGAAAGAAAATAGCATCAATAAGTAGTTTCTAAAACCTGAAACTTGTCTTGGCAAACGCAGTTCCGGTAACAAACAGCTGACTTCACGCAAAACAAACGACTTGCGCTTGCGCCACCTGTAGCAAGCTACTTTTTACAACTTACAAACTTAGTCAGTGAACTTTTGAGACAAATTAACTAACAAGCGAATTAATTATACCCTTTTTCAGCGCGCCGACATAAATATGTTCCGTTTCTGTACATATACAATTGAATGAGAAAATGTTTTACACGATTAATTATCAAGCGCCGGGCACTCGTTGACATCAAGGGCGACAATAGAATGTTGAATGTTCGTCGTCGAACGAATCAACAACACAAAACCCAATTTACGTTCCATAGATCGGTAAATTGGTCGTCGACGAGCGACGAGCGCGACTGCATTGTCGTTAATTATCGAAAAACCGTACGTCTAGCGAGCACGGCTGGCCGACGAACGAGTAAAAAAAAGTTGATTGTATATTAATTCGACGACCGACGGTCATTTCCTGGGCCTCGTCGCTAAAACTAGCGCGAAACCGGCGAGATTGCATCGGTAAACAAACGCCGAGCGTTGTTTACACGAAGAAAACATAAAGCAAACATTGTTAATCGCGCTCGGGGACAGAGAATTCCCATAGCAGAAATTAACCACGAAATAAAGCAAAACGCGAACGAAACTTGCGTGTTTCCGGGCTAAGAAAGTATTTTATGGCAAAAAACAAGCAAAAGATCGTCGGCGCGCAAGGAACTTGCGCTGGTTAGCTGCCTATCGGGCAGTAAGAAGCCTTGTGCAGATGGAAAACACATACGTAAAACAAAAAACAAGCGATGGATAAATGATTTTATAGTAAATTTCAAACGGCACCGACTGTGCGCAACGCCGATAAATCAAAATAATGTTTCGAAACTGCAAAATACCTTGCGGTAATAATCGTCGGTCGGCGCCGCGAGGTAAATAAATTTCCTCGTTGAACTCTTGCACGATCGGCATTTCTAAAGTCGATCGACGACGATTATTGTCGGCGGGGATCGTCGACGACGACGAAGTTGAGGGCTTGCGACGAAAGTTTTTTAATTTTTTATGCATTCTACGATGGCCGTCGGCGGCTTCTTCAACGTCCTCTTCGTCGTCCGACGACGAGCAGCTCAAATACGAGCACAATCTTTTGATGCTGTTGTCGAATAATTCCGACGATTCGTCGCCTGAAATCGGAAACATATTTTGAAATTGAGACGCTGTGAGAGTGTGAAAAAGCTAAAAACTTGTTTCGAAAGGCTCGAAAAACGTCAACGAAAGCAAAATAACAAATAAAGCAACGAAAATATTGTTGATCGAGCGTGAAACTTTTCGGCGCAAAGCACGAAGAAAACTAACCCGATTGTTGCGTATGAATCAAAGAAAACGTCGGCATATCGAAATTTAGTTATCAAAAAAATGAAAATGACGACGAGAATTTTGTTTTTCCAGCCACGAAACGTGCTTCGTTTCGTGTCGAACGCAAAACGTGTGGCGCTCGCTCTCGATCGACGACGAGGTCCACGGCAGCACACTATCGAGCTCCCAGACGAGGCAATAAAACCTGGCGGTCCACTGGTCGACGAATGGCGGGTGAAAACCTGACCAACTGACGACCACCCAAAAACAGTCGTCGTCGTTGTCCGACGAGAGTCGACGACCAACGGGTTGATCGCCACGGGCGACCCCACGGTCAGTCAATGAATTCGATTGGTCATCGGGTCAATCGTCCAACGAGCGCAGGTAGACTTATGTTATAGACAAGTTTTTTCCGCTGGCTAGCCACTCATCGATGCGCGCGCGACGCTAATCCTACGACAGCGACTTTATAAGAGCAACACCTGAAGCCGTTGGATTGTTTGCGCTGGACGCTAGCGTTTCGGGCGCCGGTTGTGCAATAGGATCTTAAACGGGATTAACGACGGACAATGAGTTGAACAGCGCGATATATTTGCTTTAAACGATATAAACGATGCGGGTGTAGAAAACAATAGCGACGGACGTAAAATAAACATGCGCCCGGTAAATCCCACTTGAATAGCACGTGTTTGACCAACGAGCGCGTTTCGCAGCAGGAAATTTGTTTTTTTAACAAAGAAAACGGGCCATTTTTGTTTCCAAAGGGAAAAAACGCTCGAGAAGGAAAAAACGCGGGATTCGACTCTCAAAAATGACAGGACGCCTTTTCGGCGGTACTTTACACTTATCAGTCGTTTAATTTGACGGGACGCCGAACGGTCGGGTTCGGGATTTTTTTGTTAAAATTTCTGAAGCTTTTAAAACTAAAAACGTTAGATAATTAAGCGTCGGCGAAGGAAATTCCCTCGAAATGAAATCAAAACCGAAAATCTCTACTCGCCAGTTGCAAAATTAATCGTTTTAGCAAAAGTAAAGTTTTTGCGTTGGCCCAACGACGGGGGCTGGGTTCAATTGAAACGAAACGGACGGACGAAACGTCGTACGGGCGAAGAATAATTCGCCAACTGACAACGTAAAACGAACCAGAGACACGTTTCGACGCTTGCCGCGACTCGAACCGAGCAAAATGTTCGGTTAAAATTATGAGTAAGCATTTGCTTTTTTGAGCGAAATACCGGAAACTTTGTCTGTGTATCAAGTTTTCGACGCGTATCCTTCGCAATAGGCGTACAAATATTAAAATTTTTCAATTTATGGGAACATTTCGGCAAACAAAAGCGATCCGGAGCCATAAAAGTATCCATTTTTTGAAGCACATGGAAAATGACACTGTTACATGAAAGCAGGCGACTATAGTTGAACTATAGTCAAACGTTAGTGTAGAACTATAGTTGGAACTATAGACGACCATTTTTGACGGATGTCTTGTTTTTTTTGTAAACACAACAAACGATCATTTTTAAACGATGCGGACTCGTCAAACAACGTTTATCGTCGTCGCTGCGGCGGCGCGCGGCGTGAGAAAAGAAAACTTTTTCATTCATTTACGAAATCCAATCTTGCGATAACTGAATGCGAGTCGGTTCAATAATTGAAACCAATGCAACGCGAAATTCGTTTTTTTAAACATCGAGAGATTACTGTAGTGTGCGCGAAAGCTTAGGACCAAATTTTTGCATTGCGCAATTGAAAACGAGCAAATAATGACTTCAAACGAAAGAAAACGTAAAATGAAAGTAAACTGAAGAAAAAGTACTCCAATTAGCAGTATTTTATAGCAGAAAAATGACAAAATTCGATTCGACGGACTGCTAAGTGATTCGCAAGTACAAAAACAAAAAAACGGCTAGTAAAACTGCGCTACGCAAGCAAAATTGATATCGTTTAAATTTTACAATTGAACGAGCACCGTCTATTATGCAAATTAGGCAATTAAGCTTACCGTTAATTATCGTCTCTTTATTGGCCGACGGCGGCGTGTGACCGTAGCGTTTCAATCGACGATCCAGCGACGTATTGTACGTACGTCGGTTGGCGTCGACGCGCTTGAACGAAGCCATTTTTGTAATGCAAACAAGCGTCGAATAAATGGTAATGTATCCAGACTATAGTCGCCTCGTCGAGCTAACTACAGTTGCTCGCCAGACGAGATACTGTAAAAAATGCATGAGCTGGCGAGCGAGCTAGTGAGCTAGTGAGCGTACAGTGCCGGCGTCGGCGTTGTGGACGACGGATTTTTTTATTTAATTTCGTTAAAACGCCACCGCGCCGCACAATAGATGACGCCGGCAAGCGATATAATCCCTACGACGGACCGTCGAATAAATTAACGCGAAAGATGTTTGAAAAGCTCTGTAGCTAGCACAATAATGCGATAGACGTTTTGGAAATTCATGTACATTGTATGTACGAAAAACGCCGACGCTGCGCCGATGGATGATGTTATAAAGTTATTCAGGCGTTTTCCTTTCCAAGGTTCGTTTTTCGTTTCAATGAATTCCAAGAATAATAAATTGCACTTTATGACACACAAACCGTATTCTGGAGAGCAAGAAATTTGTTTTTAAGTAAATGAAAACCGATTTTTGCTCGTTTCTCAGTCGCACGTTTCGAGCGAAATTTCGGCGCAAACCGTTCGCCGAGATTAATTTTCAATGAATTTCTACTCGCTCGTCAATCTCATTACAGCCGATACTTAAATCTACTCTCGTTATCCCCTTATCCCCTTACAGCCGATGCAACGTTCCCGAAACTGATATCGAATTACAAAAAACATGCGCTAGATCATTTTTCTCGATTTCGCCGGGCCAGCGACGCTGCGCCACTTGTTAAATTGGTTTGACAATCGTTTTTCATCGCTAGCCGCGATGATAGCAAGCAAATAGTGCCGTCCATCTATAATCCTAAAAAGCGGCAGATGGCCGAAGAGATTTGCTCGCCGGACAACGTATTGTCGATTATTTTCACCGTTGCAAACGTTCGCGAACGAGAATAACGTCGCGAAAAATGGATTAACGAGTAAAAAAACGTACGACGACGAGCTCACGAATTGATCGATGCGACACGCGCGCGACGCAATTTCGTCGCTCGTCGTCGAGGAAATCACCGTCTCCATTATAATCTCTTTTTTTGTTGGCCGTTGATTGAGAGTCATCCAAGCGTGCGCGGACCTATTAAATTTGCATATGGCTGTCATCTGTAGAGCTAGCGCAAAAAATTGCTCGATTTTTCAATATGTCGACGGAAAATCGGTCGTTCTTAGCAACTTTCGTGCGCTTGGCCGTTAATAAATCTGTCCATTTCGACGACTTACCTCGTTTATCCTCGAAAAAGATGACACGCTTACAAAACGGGACAAGGTGCAAAGAAAAATTATCGCCCTCAATTTGGAGAAAATAAATACAAAGCTAATAGACGGACGGACCGACTGAATCGTTGGACCGTATCGACTTTTGTCTCGATGTCAACAAGAAAAATAAATATAAGCGTTTTGAAATATTCAGAATCGTCGTCGCTCGGTTATAATAAAAGAATGGCACCTTATGGTCGTTCGTTTTGCTGGCTAGGCTCATTGTTCGGCACACAAAACGTCCAAGTCTATCTGCACACTATCACGCACATTCAACTGTAGTTCTTCTCGTAAGAGTCATTTCAGGTTTCAGGTGCAACAATTCTATAATAGTTAGCTAGCTAGCGAAGAAAGCGAGCAAGAATTGAGTGCTAGCCTGTCATCGATCTAGCGATTTGTTGGCAAGTGACAGCGAGTAGCTCGTGAAAACTAAAATTAGCTAATTTCCTGAACGTAAAGCAAGCTGTGAAAGTCGTCTATAGTTGAAGAGTTTTCCCGCTAAAATGATCTAAATGCTTGTTTGTCGTATGAAACTAATTATGATTCATCAAAAGCAACGGAAATCTAACAAAACATTTTGTTTTCTTTTTCGTTTGTAAAAATTGCACATTATGACTTGTTTTTTGTTTTAGCTGCTTTAAAAATGGCTGAAAGCGAAGTCGTGATGTCCAGCAAATCAGCTGACCTAATTTCCTACGTGTTCGATGACGGTGCTCCGAGTGAGGCATGCCGACCTTACACTGACGAGGAATGGTCCAACCTGGTTGAATCCGTAATAGCTCCTGCTAAATCTGATTTAGTTGCAAGTAATAGATCGCCCGTTGCTGTGCTGATTTCCGGACTTCCCGGCGGTGGCAAGTCGCGATCGTTGAAAGCCATCTATAAAACTATAGTTGATGACAAAACAAATTACATGCCGCCGCTTGAAACGTTCGCTGTCGTCGATTTCGATGAACTGAGGAATTTCCACAAACAATACAAGCACTTCTGCAGTAGACAGCACAGCGCAACCGATACTTCGCCGACATCCTCAAGCAAGTCCGATGTCGCCATCCGAGTGCTTCGCTCCTATCGCGAGCTAGTGCCGTGGTTCATGGCTGGAACAAATTTCGAGCAGATATTCTTTCGCGATTCACCAAATCGAGGGCTGTTACCACTGATGTTATCGCGGAAGTACTCTTTCGTCATGGAGGCTGTTCTCGATTCGCTGGGCTGTTTCGATTTCGTTCAGCACGTTGCCGACTGCGGATATCGCATCGTCTTTGTGCAAGTGCACACGCCTGTTGATAAAGCCGTAGCTAGGGCTGAACAACGAGCATACAGCACTGGTCGATGGTCGAGCGCCGAATTTATTCGCAGCCGACTGCCTGGTCTTATGGAGTGGTTTGTGCCGATTGCACGATTTGTGTTGCATGAAACTGTCGGTGGGAATGTCGCACTGTACGATAACACAGTTGATGGCTGTGATCCAGCGCTTGCATTCCGAGCCCAGGATGGTACATCGAGATGCCTGATTTCGGATCTCTTTCTACAATATCAGTGCTGTAACATTGACTTGCAGCCTGTTGAATATTCGCCATTCGATATGGTCGACTTGCTTCATACAAGCAAAAACAAATTTCGTGAGCTCGCCAGCACATTTGCTACTCGTTTAGTGGCTGACTTCCTGCCGAAGTCACTGGAGTCGCTAGATTCCAAAGCTGATTCACCGATATCGTTTTGTTTGGCTGGTGGATGTTTCAAATCTGTAGTCACTGGATGCAAGCCACGCGATTTGGACATATGGCCATGTTCGGAAGCCGACCACAATAAGCTACTGAAGTTGCTGAATCGAAGTTCCGTAGCTCGTTTAGTGGCTGATAGTTGTTTCAATACGAAATTTGAAGTCAGCACAAATTCATCCTCTGATGAATCGCTAATGGTAGAGCTGGTAAAACGGTGCGACTCGCCAGATTTGCGTTCTATAGTTGAGCAATTCGATATAGCTCTCAGCGCCATAGGTGTGCAATTTATGCTTGCATGGACGATTTCCCCAACATCTCAGTTGCAGACTTTCGACTGGAAACTTACACCGACTGAAGTCTATGTGCATCGCGACTGGACGCTGTCGCTGCAATTGCGTCAACCGCTTCTTATTCTGCCTATGCCAAATCGCCCCTTTTTACTAGCTACTGCAGAAAGAGTGGTTCGATACGCTGCGGAACTAGGATGGCTGACACCGACTGTGCAATTGGAATATCTGCAACAAGCGTTCACTGATTCTGATGAAATCGTGCGTGATTCACTTATCAAAAATTATTTGCTAACAACGCACGGCGGCGATGCACAAAAAACAATTTGCTCGATGTTTAACGTTTAATGTGCGCTGTAAGTACATTTATTTCTTGAAATCAGTTACGGTTGATTTCCTCGACGTATTTATTTTTCACTAGCCAATTATTTTATAATGCGTAATAATTTTGAAATGTCTTTTGCAATTTGGTGTATGAAAGCCAACTGCTGGTGTTTAAAACTGGTGTTCATTTTGCAACTTTCAGTTTTTAACTCTTAACTCTAAATTAAGGTTCAATTTGCTTTCCTTGAATATTCAAAATCAACAAGCATCAACAAGCTTCAAAATCGGCTTCTCAATATCACTGGCAAACGCCATGAATGCAATGGCATGCATCGCCTGCACATCCCGACTGAATTGTGCACGAGCCACCGCATCTCTTTAGATCGGATTGACCAAGTAGTAGCAATCGATACAGGTTTCTTTTTTTCCGACGACCGTCTTTGGATTTTTGTTGACCTGAACATCGAAATAAGGAGAAAAATCGAAATGATCGCAATGAAGTGAATAGATTTCGGCGTCTATGACGGTGGATTTGCGATCCGATATTCCTTCGCAAAATCCGAAGAAGCACCAACACAAAAGAGCATCGCAGTGGAGTCTTTTTTTACATCTGCCCGAACAGGAAATTTGTTTTTCAGCTGTTTCTCCGAGAAGAAGGCGTCGATAAGCACTTATTTAGTTGGGACTTTCATTTTGCAGTTCTTGTTCCTCTATAAATAATTTACAAATTATTTTTTTCGTTGAGCTAGTTGCTTGGCAAGTTGATAAAAAATTATGAAAAGGTATAAGCCCGCAGCGAGGAATTTGCGAAATTAGTTAACAAGTAAATTGCCCATGTTCCTCTAATTTTATGAGCATCGCTCGTATCCTAGTTAGGACTTAAAATTAAAAGATTTTAGATAATACCTAATCTGCGACTTACCCGAATCGGCCTCAGAGTTTACATCCACGGCGAGGTTCACGATCATGTTCAACCTTGAACGTGATTTCTCCGTTGGATTTGCAGCGACCATCGCACTAACGGACAGTACGATAAAAGCTAAAACAGTTCGGTTCATTTTCCTGGCTTCCAACCTTTTCCTGAGCAAAATTGTCGGTTTTTATAATCAACTTATTGTTTTAAAAACAAGATAAGGGAGTAAGTTAGAAGAAAAGCAAGTTCGAAACTTGCTGTAAACACGACAGTATTTCAAGCCAATGCGGGATTAGCAAATTTTCCAACGATTATCAGATAAGAATAGCAAAAATATCATGAAAATGAGAGTCTTTGTGATGTGTACAAACAGTAAAAATTCATTCGAAGCGTGCATCTATTTAAAAAAAAACCATGAAGAATAAAAATGCGTGAGAGCGTAATCTTTTTATTGCCACAACTTTTGACAGTTTTTAATTGGAAAGTTCAATTAATAAAAAAACATTGCATTTTCAATGAATCACCGAATGTGGTATTCCTGGTAAAGTTCACAATCAAATTTGTTAAAGTAGTGCAGCTAGGCATAATTGTTCAAGCACTTTAGGCTTACGTATTTTCTCACAAATACTCCGTCTCAAAAATAACTCCCTCTCGAAAATAACCCCCGGGTAGGACTCATTTGAAATAAAGTACCTCCCTCCCTTCGTCGCCTTTTACGGCGTAAACTTAAAAAGAAATTTTTTGTTTTTCAAAAAAAGGATGTTAGAATTAGATAATGGTGAATGATGTGAGCTGATTTCTACTAGAAAAGGGTGTTTTTACAAACCAAAACCAGTAGAAAATGCACTGAAAAAAGCTTGTTGCTTGAAAATTTTCAGTGACTTTAGTCTTTATTATTGATGTATAGCGACTTCGAAGGATGTTGAAAGAGAACAATCACCTCAAAAACCTCCCCCCCCTCCCTTCGAAAATATCCCACCAACCCCAGGTCGTTCGAAATAAAATCACTCAGGGGGTTATTTTCCAACATTTACGGTATTATTGAAGGGTAATGGTTATTATTTAGTGCCGATACGACCAGATCTTATTTTTCTATTTGATTCTACATTGCATTCTGTGTCGAGTAGAGTCAACTGAGTTCACTGAACGCTCGTTGGATATTTGGGCATTTGTTTTATTCAGTGCCGTCCAGAATCTTTCAACAGCTACCGTAGAGGCATCGATCGCTCGGTGAGCTACCGTAATCCGAATCTTGTTTGCCCATCGGCCAACACACACATGACAGCAGCGATTGAATGAAACACTTTGAGTACTGACTGAAAATTTAATTCAAATTTTTGATTGTGATTAAACATTGCATATTCATTTCAACGATACGAGTCTAATTAATGACCAGACACGAATCACTTGTTGGACTTGTTCAATAAAGTGGCACGAAGATTTACTAGTTACCGCCTCAAAACGAAAAATTCTTTGTAATTTTCAAGCCCAGACGATGATGATTGATGATGACAGTCAAAAATTACTGTTGATGTTTACGAACAAACAAAAATTCCGCACTCCTTTGTTGAAAATTTACTTTAAAGCGGCTGGCAGATCCGACTACTCCTCCGCGAGATCTAGATTACATTTATACAAAAGAAAGTAGAAATCTTTTGAAATAGCTAAATACAACTCAAACTTTCGAAGCATTATCGCCAGTCGAACATTGAAGACTTTCAAATGAGAGAGAAAGTCAAATCCAACGGTTATGCTTGCACATCCGCAGACATCTGCCGATGTTCGTCCGTTTGCAACACCAGCTGCATAGAACAATGCTCGAATACTCTTCGTCAATACTGTGCGAGGGTTGATTAAACAAACAGACAAATAATTTGTTTCGGGACATGTTTCGAAGTGTATTTAAGAAACGATTTTGCTACTGTAAATCAGACCCCAGAAATTTGTGTAAGATTTTTCAGTCGGTACTCAAAAATGGTTCATTCAATCGCTGTATTCCTATGTGTGTTAGCCGGATTTTGGTACGCGTCGGCAGGTACTGTAAGGATGCGCACGCTCTCCGCTATAGTCGACGGTTACTGTACATGAATGATAGTTTTAGATATGAAGCCGTGCGAACAAGATTCAGATTGCGGTAGCAAGCCGAGTGATTGGTGCCTGTATGGTCAATGTTGGGCGAGACTCGACGGATCCGAGGGAGTTCAATGCATCGACATCATGCCGAAGTATCCGACCTGCGACTCGGATCCGGGATGCGCTCCCGGTGGATGGAATTTGTGCCTTTCGGACGGAACGTGTTGTTTCAAGAATCCGAACATGCCTATCATGGGCACCGAAGATCAATGTTTGACATTTCCGGATGGTAGCATCTATAAAATACCATCGTGCAAATCGAGCGACGGATGTGGATCCGGCGACGTTTGCCTCCCGGATGGAACTTGCTGCATTCCAAAATGAATTGAATGCATTTTATTTTAATGTAGTATAGTTTTTTGGTATGGGTTTGATACCAATTTATTTAAATAAAAGGATAATTTCCGCAAATAGCAGCAATTCTCTGTCAACTTCATCACTGGCTTGTTGTAGGTTTCAAGGACGCAAGAAAAACATCAATGCATCGAAGCGAGTTACAATTTTGTTGTTGCTTTTCTCCGAATAATGCGCCCGCAATTATTGTTTTCGTTGACTCTTATTGAAACACATTGAGAAGTTGCGTTGAGAGGAGCGCGTTTCGAATTTATCGTTGAGGGAAAAGCATAGATGCCAAATTCAGGCAAAGTCGATTCTTGATGTTAACAAGCGATTCGTTCCAAGCGGAAATGCCAAGTTTTATTGGATTGTCAGATTTTTTGAAGAAGCTCGGCTATATTTTAATAAACTTTATCACCCATTTATCATTTTGAACAAGAAATTATTCATCGGTAGATCAAAAGCTACCTTCACACTGTAGAATCGCGCAATTTTTGTCAATTTCCAGTTGGGTAAGAATAACAAACAAAATTTGTATAGAGTGCCTAACGTATCTGCGATAAAACGGTGTCGGATGTCGATGGCCAGTGTAGGACTGCCACGTAGTTAGCGCACAGAATATTTCGTTCTACATGTACGAGTATAGTCCATTTACAATTGCAAACTCAAAAAGTTTACTGTAAGAATGATTTGCATGTCCAGGGGAAAACGCACTTTTGAACCACTTGCACTTTACCAACACTCGCCACTAAGCGAGCTAAAGATGTCAAAACACGTGATGGACCCGACCCGCTTGTAAAGTGTTAGTGGGTCAAATTCAGGTTTCGCTGTACATGCAAACCATTCTTACGGTAAACTTTTTGAGTTTGCAGTTGTGAATGGATTATAACGGATAAGCGTCGTATACCCAAGGATATAGAATTCTCAAGTGTAGATCTGTCGAGGCTATACTGGATCGAACTTGTTGTCCAAATTGAACAGCTGATACAACAATTGCAGCTAACACGTTGCATAGGCAAGGCCTAGCGAACTTCATTGCCTGATATTGGTTGCATAAAACAGAATAACGAGATGTCTTCCGTTTCTTTTAGGTACATAATGAAGTGCTTGAGTTTTAGGTACATGTAAAAGGGCTTGTACGATAGTTTCGTTTTAATTGTAATTTAGCGTTCCATGGAGTACGATTTTTTGCATGGCTAGCTTTAAAAAAGTGTATTAGTCGAATTTTGATAGTACAAAACAAAGCGCTGAAATTTTGCATGTACTTTATTGTTTATGTGAAATAAAGCAAAAATAAATCTTTCTTTGAGAAACAGTGTTTTCTTTAGGCTGGCATACAACAAGTGCCGTCTGAAAGGCAAATGTCCGCCGGTCCGCAACCAGCCGCCGGTTCGCAGGATGCTAGCTTTGTAATGGTCCCGTCAGTATTTTTCAAGCATTGGTCTTCGGTGCCCTGTTGACCAATGGGCATTTTCGGCATGCAACAAGTTCCATCAGCGAGGCATAGGTCGGCTGGTCCGCATCCGTCGGCTGGGTCGCACGAAGGTAACTTTGGAATGGTCCCATCCGGGTTGGCGAGGCATTGATCTTCGGACGGTTGTTGATCAGTGGGCGGCTTGGGTATGCAACAAGTTCCATCCGGAAGGCAGATATCAGCCGGACCACATCCGTCGGATTCATTGCAGGATGGTAATTTAGGCAAGCCCTCGAAGCACTGGTCTTCGTTACCTTGCTGGCTAGTTCCTCCGGGAAGAACATTTGCAGACGACTGCAAAATTGTGAGGCAACATAGCAAAATAGCGATAAAATGAAACATGATTTTTTGAAGTCAAAATCAAATATCGTTGTGAAATTTCGTTTCGCTTTGATTTCGAAGCAATTCTTACCAGCTTAAATATAAAATTGAAACAATGACACGGATTCAGTGTTTTGAAACAAAATCAGTGTCTTGTTTAATCACGTTTACAGGTGCGAGAGATGTTTTTTAAATTTTTCAAATGTTGCAGGCACGTTTTTGAGTTTTTTTAGCAAAATAGCGATAAAATATAACATGATTTTTTGAAGTCAAAATCAAATATAGTTGTGAAATTTCGTTTCGCTTTGATTTCGATGCAGTTTTCACGAGCTTAAATATATATTTGAACACTGACACGGATTCTGTTTTGAAACAAAATTACTGTCTTATTTAACCAGGTTTACAGGTGCGAGAGATGTTTTTTAAATTTTCCAAATGTTACAGACATTTTTTTGATTGCGCAATGAATTTTTAGTTATTTTACGGCTGCTAACGAACTTGAACCTAAACCTGAATAAATAAGGAAATTGACATTTTTAAAATCTGATTTACCTGCAACTCAGGAATTACTGTACGACAAAACTTGAGTGGTTTTTGTATGAAACGATTTTGTACAGTGTTCATAAACGGCCGCAGCCCTTTATGCAATTGGACATGACAGGTTTTGAGTTTTTGTACTTTTCCCAAACGTCCATTAATGCGAAACGCGACGCGAGTCTCCCTTATCGCCCATTTTCATTCATCTTCCAATCTTTTTTTCGCTCAGCTCAGTTCGGTCCAATGCCAATGTCGAACGACAAAAATCCCCGTTGGAGCGCCGAACGATACCCAAAAATCGTCCCGAAATACGACAATTGAATGTACATAGAGCGTCGAGGCAAGCAAAAAAAACTTCTACCTCTCTCCTACCTATTCGCAAAATTTTTTCGGCCCGATTGCGATTGATCGCCATCTACCTAGATTTTTCTATTCAACGTCGTCGCTTCAGCGACGGCTCACCAGAGTTTTCTTCTTCGTCGAACTTGCTCGAAAGAATACTTTGAAAACGAAATTTGTGTTTCGAAAACTTTGCTATTTTGATAACATTTCACACCCGATGTCATCTGTTTGGATGCCGAAGGAAAATTGTTGCTGAAACATATTCGTTCGTCGTTGCAACACTGGAAGAGAGAGCTTTTCGCGTTCGATCTTTTGTTTCCTGCGTTTCGATCGTTGAACGACGATGAATGACGATCGGCGCACATAAAGCGATTCATAAAAACAAATTTCTTGATTTCCGTTTTGATTTTTTGAGCGAAAAATGAATTCGAAACTCTTCATTGTGTTCTCGTTGATGATACTGGTGGCCAACGTCGCGAGCGGCGACGACGATGACGATGACGTCACCGGTCAATGTCCCGAGCGTTGTCAGTGTTACAAAACTACAGTAAGATGCATGTTTCATCGACTGGCACATGTGCCGAAAAACATTCCTCGACGTACGACAACGTTGGATTTACGTTTCAATCGAATAAAACATATAAATCGAGACGATTTCGAAAATGCGACCGATTTGCAAATCTTATTGCTCAACAACAACGACATTGAGACAATCGACGATTTCGCCTTCGGCAATTTACGTCGACTACACACCGTTCATTTGTACCGAAACAAGTTGCGGAAGTTAACCGAAAATACGCTGGCCGGCGCTGTATTGCTCCAAAATTTATTCCTCAACAATAACAGCATATCCGAAATTGACGCTCAGGCGTTCAAGTACAGTACGACGATGCGGCGACTGTACTTGAACCATAACGATTTGCGGACCGTACCGTATGAGTCGGTGGCTCATTTGCGAAATTTGGATCGACTTAGATTGGATTCCAACGAGCTGGTGTGCGATTGCGATTTAGTGGGATTAGCGCATCTACTCCACGATCGCCCTTCGCTCGAGCATAATCCGGCCGACTGTATGTACCCGGAGGCGATGCGAGGTGTGGCCATAAAGGAAATGAACGCCGGCAAAATAAATTGCCAAATAACCGACAACGAAACGAAGGACGCCGACGTCGACATAAAATTCGGCGAAACCATCCATCTGGCGTGCAAGTCCGACACCGACGTGGATAGGCAAGTCGTGTGGATGCACAACGACACCATCATCGACATGGATGCGGACAGGCGATTCAAAATGCTCGACAACGGCACGTTGGTCATTATAAATCCCGTCGAAAAGGATCAAGGTCTGTACGAGTGCATGATGAAAGATCCGGCGAAAAAGACGCGGCTTCGCCGAGCCCAGCTCAGGTACACGTTCACCGACGGTCAGCCGAGAGTCGTCCGCAGTCCGCGGGATGTGGAAATCGACGTCGGGGAGACCATTCAACTGCCGTGCACCATTGATGGACATCCTCAGAATGTCGAATGGTCGTTGGAAGGCAGACCGCTCCACCCGGACAACAGAGTTGTGGTGTTGCAAAGCGGCAACTTGGTCATATCAGGAACAACGTTGAAAGACGCCGGGCAATACGTTTGCAACGCCGTCAACGAACGGGGTTACTTCTCTGCCGTTGTCAAAGTGCATGTCAGACGCGCTCCAGAGTTTACTATAGCACCGCACGACATCAACGCTTTCGAAGGCAGTCAAATTTACATGAACTGCGAAGCTAGAGGCTACCCTACGCCGGCGATCGCGTGGACGAAGGACAACAGGCAGCTGAGGCAATCCAGGCGCGTTACCTTGGAAGCTAACAACACGAAGTTGTCGATTTATCCAGTGTTGAGAGAAGATGCTGGCGTGTACTCTTGCCACGTTAGAAATAGCGTCGGCGCCAAACAGTCTTCGGGCAACTTGCACATTAAAGCCAGCATGCCGCCGAAAATTACGGTTGCTCCTCAAGATCAGCCGACCAAGGTGGGCGCTACAGTATCCTTTCAGTGCCGAGCCAGCGGCGAACCGACGCCTAGAATCGTTTGGATGTTCAGCGGAAGTCCGGTGCCGACCATTAGAGGCCATTTCGAAGTAAGCAACCACAACACGCTGTACGTTCACGAAGTAACTCTAGCCGACGTTGGACATTACTCTTGCCAAGCGGTTAACGATGTTGGTGCCGTAAGTGCAGATGCGGTTTTAAGTATAGCTACCCCTCAAGAACCAGATGTTAGCGCCGGTCGAGCGCAAGGGGCTTCCGATCCTAGAACGCAAACCAACCTTGTCAACAGAGATTTAATTGTGAACAGCATCCGACAAGCAACTTTCAACGTTGACAGGGCGATAAACTCGACTAGACGCCAGCTTTACAACGGGAAACCGAAGACTCCGTCGGAGCTGTTGGCCATTTTTCGTTTCCCCGGCCCTCAGGCCATCGAACTAGCTCGTTCTCGAGAAATTTATGAGCAGACGTTGAGATTAATTCAACAACACGTTTGGCAAGGCGTAAAATTTGATCTGTCTACATTCTCGTACGACAGTATTCTATCACCTGCTCATATGCAACTAATCTCCGAATTATCCGGATGCAATATCCATCGCGAAGATCCAAACTGCAACGACATGTGTTTCCATAATAAGTACAGAACGTACGATGGCACGTGCAATAATTTGCAAATTCCTATGCGAGGATCTAGCCTGACTCCTTTCAATCGGCTAGTGCCTCCGATATACGAAAATGGATTTAACATGCCGGTCGGCTGGTTCCATAATAAATTATATTTCGGGTACTCTAAGCCGAACCCTCGGCGAGTGGTAACGAGGATTGTAGCCTCTCAATCCATTACTCCGGATCCGAAATTCAGTCACATGCTAATGCAATGGGGTCAGTTTTTGGATCACGATTTGGACTTTGCTATACTGTCTCCGAGTATTGAACAGTTCCAGGGTGGCTTGCGGTGCAAGAAGACCTGCCAAAATCAACCGCCATGCTTCAACATTGATGTTCCCAATGATGATCCGCGGATTAGAACCATACCATGCATTGAAATGGAAAGGTCTAGCGCCATTTGTGGTTCAGGTGAAACATCTCTGTTCTTCAATAAAATCCAGCCGAGGGAGCAGATAAATCAAATAACGAGCTACATCGATGCATCGAACGTATATGGCAGCACTGAGAGAGACGCGCTAGATTTGCGAGATTTGTTTTCCGACCATGGTCTACTGAAATTCGACATAACGAGCCACAAGCAAAAACCATTCTTACCATTCAACCGCGATGCACCTATGGACTGCCGACGAAACACCAGCGTGGAACATCAGGTCAGATGCTTTTTAGCTGGTGACCACAGAGCAAACGAGCACCTTGGACTGTTAGCCATGCATACTCTGTGGCTGCGCGAGCATAATCGCATAGCTGGTCAACTACTGAAAATTAATCCTCATTGGGACGGAGAGAAACTTTATCAGGAAAGCAGGAAAATTGTTGGTGCTCAAATGCAAGTTATAACATATCAGCATTGGCTGCCTAAGATTCTCGGACCAAGTGGAATGAAACACATCGGCGAATATACAGGGTACAATCCGGATGTGGATTCCTCCATAGTCAATGCCTTCGCCACTGCCGCGTTTCGATTTGGTCATACCCTGATTCAACCATTGTTTCTCAGGCTGAATTCAGCCTTCCAGGAAATCCCCGAAAGGCATATCCTGTTACACGAATCATTCTTCGTGCCGGATAAACTTTTGTCGGAAGGTGGCATTGATCCGATGTTGCGAGGTCTTTTCGCTTCACCGGCGAAATTGCTCATGCCGGATCAGTTCTTAAACCAGGAGCTGACGGAAAAACTGTTCGCTAAAGCTCACGAAGTAGCGCTAGACTTGGCATCGTTGAATATCCAACGTGGCAGAGATCATGCGATACCCGGGTACACTGAATATCGGAAATACTGCAATCTCTCTGTTCCAGACACATTCGATGAACTGGCCGCCGATATACCAGATGCATCATTGCGACATAAGCTTCGGTCTCTGTACGGTCATCCGGGTAATGTGGATTTGTTCGTGGGTGCTCTCAGCGAAAAGGTCTTGCCGGGGGCCAAGATCGGACCAACGTTCGTTTGTATAATCGCCGAACAGTTCAAGCGGCTGAGAGACGGTGATAGATTTTACTATGAAAACCCTGGCACCTTCACACAGTTGCAGCAAATAGAATTGCGAAAAGGGTCGCTGGCCAAAGTGCTGTGCCACAACGGCGACGAGATCGACAGGGTACAACAGGATGTGTTCATCTACCCGGGTAACAGGAACATAGACAGTTACCCTTCGTGCAACAAGATACCCGAAATCAATTTAAACATGTGGCAAGAATGTTGCAGCGACTCGTGCAGCGGCAAGTCTCCCGCTGCGCAGGAGAATGAAGAACACATTTTGTCTAGGTACAGTAAGAAGCCAGTCACATTTTTAGTCTTTAAATAAGCGTAACGCGCGTTTTCAGATACAAAAGGAATCCTACAGAAATGAAGCCAGAGGAAAAACAATGCGACGCATTTGAGGATAGGCTGCAAGGATTGGAATCGTTGATCCAATCGTTGAAGGGTACTGTAGTCGACTTGCAGCACAAGTTGCAACGAGCCAATAAAAAAGTGTTATGCAAATTTCAACAGTCGTGGAAAAGCGACGGCGACCAATGGTGCTTAGACAGATGCACAACCTGCAAATGCCACGTAAGTCGATTGCCAGGACAATTTTAGAACAGTTTTTGCACTTTTAATGTCTTTTCTGGAAAGTAACAAATCATTGCACTTTCATGAGCGTTTATTCACTTTGAAGTGTCATTTTCAATTTTTATTGCAGAGTGGCGAAATTCGATGCTCAACCAACGAGAAAAATTGCATGAATACCTTTACGAACGCTACCATGTCGTGCATGCCGATGAAACCATGAAAACAATGTGTACAGATTCAGATTCGATGCAAATTAAGATTCATTTGTAGTTGAAGAATTTATGTTTCGCGTCTTACTGTATCGTATTTTTGTGTAACTGTTTTTGAACCGTTAGTGAAACATTTTTACTCCCTTTGTGCAAAATTTCAAAACAAAATGCTCTCTTTAAAAATCCTGTTTGCCAGCGACCTTGAGAATCGACTGACACTACCAATAAACCATTTTAATGACAGCCGCGCTGACAGCTGGGGTCTCATAGCGAACCGGTTGTCGCACTTGAGCGCCTGCAGTTGGCCAGCGGTCAGCGGAAGAAATTCAGTGGTCGGTGGTCATCGAAGGAATTTAGGCAATTTTTTATTGGTAATATGTACAAAAACGAGCAAAACAACGTAGGATTCAAAAAATATCTCGAAACTAGACGATAAAGCACAGCAAAAAGTTCAGACTCTCGTCTAACGGGCAAAAAACGAAAACTCTCGAAACTTACATTGGAAAATAAAAATGTTCAACACGATAACGTCGGAGCGGGGGCCGGCGGCGGATGCTTAGGCGTTGATTTTTTTCTAATTTTCGTTTCGAGACCGTTGGCTACACCCGCTTTGCCGTTACCATCGACGCTCGACGACGATTGACGATTTTGACGCGATTTTTTTTGTTTTTTCACCGGCGGTGCGAGTCCGCTCGGTTGATTAACGAGCAACGGACGTTTACCATCGAAGTCCATCGCCGTTTGGCGATCGGGTGTCGCCGCCGCCGCCTGCACATCAGGTACAGTATGACAGTCGCTGCTTAATTTTTGTACAACACTTATTAATGAACGTTTCAAACGAATTTTCGTCGGCGTTTCGGATTTCGAATGCGACACTTCTAACGTTGTGTACTTCATTGTTTCTACAGTATCCTGATGATGCGCAGGTTTTTCGATGTCGGCGGTGGCCGCAGCCTCAGCCGCCGATGCTGCGGCGGCGTCGGCGTTCAGCAGGTCGTTTTTAATTTCGGCTAAAGTCGCCGCCGCCTGCGAATCGGGCGACACCGAGGGAATTTCGATTTGTCGATGAAGCTCGGGCATAATTTCGTCTTCGGTTTCAATTTTGTACACGTTGAAAAACAATTGCAGCGGCGTTTTCTAACGCGGAAAAACAAAAAAACTGCTATAGCCAGTGAATTGACGGTCAGTTTTTCACATGATGATCAAAGAATTACCCTTCTCCAACTATAGATGAACGCAATGTCCATTAAAGTTAAATCGTCCTCCTGCCCATCGTCACCATATAAAATTTGTACCTGAACATCAGAAAGAACAAAGTATTCAATCGTTTTGCAATTATTTGAAACAAGAAATCTCACTCTATGTCGGTCGGGCAGGTCCAATTTAAGCGCTAATAACTTTTTTAAATGTCCAATTTTCACCGCCGCCGGGCATCGGAAATATCTTTTGAAATTTACATTTTTCTGCAGCTGCGACAGCGTCTCTTCTCGAATTGTACAATCGACAGTTTCGTCTCTGAAATTGGACGGAAGAATATATTTTGACACGGAAAATTTGTTTTCCAATTTGTCAGCGATCAACTATAGTCAACGATCAACTATATCGCTGAGCAACTAAATTCACTGACTGTCGCCCAAAATTTGTTTTGAATCACCGACTTACAGAACTTTTCTTTCGTGTGACTCGACAGAAAATGAAACGATTTCATCGGGTGAACAAATACAAGAAGCCAAATCGACCAGATGTTTGTCGAATATGTGTAAAATTTTTGCAGCGTTCGACTTCGACGGATTTCCGCTATTTTCTAAACGCAAAAAACAAAATAAAGACCGAAATTCGCCTCTAAAAAACAAATTTCCTATTACCGATAGAGTTTTTAGCACAAAAATCCAAATAAAATGCTTTTCGACGTTTCAATTCGCCTGAAATAAGAAACACTTGTAATATTCAGTGGAAAAGTTGTCGTCTACAACAACTTAACGAGCAAAAATCTAAAACAAGTAATTTTTTTAATGTTTTTACTTCCGTATAATCCTGGAACTAATTTGTACACCAAATCTTGCAACGTTTGATCCGATCTATAAAATTGCCGGTTACGCTACATTTTGCGACATATATTTTGCTTTTTGTTGTTACTTTATGCTTTTTTGCCAATGCGTTTTGTTTATGGGCGTTTCGCAGATTGGACACGTTGCGCTTTGGTCGAAATAGCTGAGCAAACAAGCTCGACAAACTGTACAAACAGGGTACAATTACAGTACACCCCCATGTCCACGCAAAAATAGTCAATAAACGTGGTTGGGGAAACAAAATTTATCATACGTCTAGTGAGTTTTCGGGAAACTATAGCGAGCAATAGCCAGTGAGACCAGCCAGCTTGGAGCAAACATTTTTACACTTACACGAATGTAAACATTCGACCATGGTCGTGGCGTCGATCAAATAACCGTTGCACAGGGCGCAGGTCAGGTACGGGTTCAGTTGGCTAATGGGCATTCTCATAACAACGTCCGGCAATCTGCAAAAGGAAACAAATTTCGTGCGCTGACTTGTCAACTATCAAGCAAATTTCCAAATCAAGTCGCGCAAACTATTCAATCGTCAAATGGCGATCCATCAATTCGCAACCACTAACTTTCGTCCTTGGTTCGAATTACGGTCGAGAGGTTCTTTTTAACGCGGGTCTCCTTGGGAATGATGTCAAACGGGATGAGAGTCAAGCAATGACACTTTACATGCAAAAAAGCCGAGGAAACGCGCACTTTTCGATTTCTTTGAACTTTCCTCGGTCGTGCATCGCTCGTTAATCTTGTTGAAGACTAGATTGATATATTTCTTTAATCGATAAGAGTTCACGGCTACTAAGGCCCTAGCTAATTGAGTTGAAACTAGCAACTGTTTCAATATAGCGAGCGATAGACCAGTCCAGTCGATAAGATCCGTCGGCGAGCTAGCTAGCTAGCTAGAAAATGAAGCGCAGACGAAAAACCTGCGCTCGGAAAACGTCTTGCGTTCAAAAAATAAACCGAGACGACTCGAATTCTGTTCTAAAACCGACTTATCCGTCAGTTTGAAGTAACTAACGGCTCACGATTTGGTTTTTTTAATTACAAAAGCTGCGGGTAGCCGCTTTTGTAGAGCAGTTTTTTTTTGTAATACAATCAACAGAAAAAAACAATAGCCATTAATTTCGTTTCCGCCCACGCTCCGCGCATATGCCCGTTAGATTACTGTAACATCTTTCGACGGGCGAGCGCCGACGAAAGAACAATAGACGTCCCGACGGACGTCGAACAATAAAAGCGCGCTGGCGAACCAGTGCCCCAGCAACTATAACGCATTTTGGCTTACTGTCCACAGTTCGGTCGACAGTCTATACAGAGATCGGTCAGCGCGCCGCACACTCGAACGTCCGTCGACCGTTTATTACGAACGTTCGTCGTAGACGGTGAACGCGAAAAACGAGTTCCGAGGATTACTGTGACTAAAAAGTGTTGGCGTCTACGCGTTACCGAGCAAGTTCGACCGACGTCGTCGCATGTGGCGCGGAAATAAAATCGCAAAATCACAACTCGCAAAGTTAGCTCTTGTAGAATGAAAAGTAAAATGAAAACACGACTGAAAATAGGTCAAAATCGCATAGTTAGTTGTGGTGGAGCGAAAAGTAGCTAGTGACGACCCGAAATCGGTCGAAACCGTTAAGTTAGCTTTGATGGCGCGCAAAGTAGCGAGTGACAACCGAAAATCGGTCGTCTACGCGAATGAAACCGCATTTCGCCTCTACAAAACGCGAAAATGCAGCGAATGCCGCAAACTACGTCATTTGGAAAAATAAAATTTCATTGGACGCTATTTCCGACCGCCGATCAATACCGACAGACGATTTTACTGGGCGCGCGGCGAGCGAGCGAACGTATTACGCGCTCTCGAAAAACGTATACTCGCGTTGTTGTTTTTATCAATTTTCCAACGAAAATAACACGCGAAATTTGTTTTAAAATCCAGTTGAAAACAATATAAAATAAAACAAATTTCACGTTCTCGTTAAACGTACTTGGATGTCGAATCGTTGTCGGATTTGCCCATATCGGCCGTTTTAAGTACACGAAAATCGTCTTTTGTAAAACTATCAGGCGAAAATACGTATTCTACGTTCGTCGTCGAATGCGGCGGCGTATTACGAAAAATACGACGTATACTTTTCTTTTTCGCCTCTCAACGTTTCGTTCGTACGCCGAGCCAAGCCCACCCCACAGTGTCGAGCCGACGAGTCGAACGAGCGAACCGACGACGTTCGTTGAATGCGAAACAAAAATCTATACTCGCCACGCACCCCAGACGGTACATAAACCGCGACGACGATGCAACGTACGATGTACGACGGGCGACGAATCGAAATCGACGTCGATTCGTGTTTTTCCGACGCCGATACGCCAATGGCCGGCGACGAAAGGCGTTCCCGTTTGCTTGCTATTGGTCCATACCGTAAAAGTAATTCGAAACGCGACGATGCCGCATCGACGACGATCTATTTTTCGTTTTTCGAAAAACGTTATCGCAATTTTCGTCGCAGCACGCTAAAAACGGCAACAGCCACCGATAGAAGCGGCCATTTTTCTTTTTGTTGAGTTTTAGTTTATCCAAAAAAAAGCAGTTAATCTGATAAAAAATGCAGAATATCGAAAAAATGCTCGTTAGGCTCGCGGCCGAGCATTTTTTCGGTCGTTATTTTTGTTCGCAGTGCACGAAAAATGATTTTTTGGAGAAAACGAACTTTTTTAATGCTTTTTTTAGTTACAATGTTTTAGTTTAATCAGAAACAATAAAGAATATAGAGGTACCGAATATCGAATAATTGCTTGAAAGTTACTCGATCGAGCACATTTTCGGTTGTTACTTCTATTTTACAGCGCATGAAAACGATTTTCTCTAGCATGCCAAACTTTTTAAGTGATCACGAACGCTCTTTTTAAATTACAATGTTTAAAAGTAAATTATTCTTTTTTCTGCGTCGGCGGATTAACAATTTTCTCGATGTTCTGAAAGGATTTTTTGGAGTCTTCAAAATTTTAACAAAAATGGTCGGCGAGGCGTTCTATATTTGCATTTTAGCTTTTGAACTGTCAGATTTCGAAATTTTGAGATAACCCAAAAAATGAAGGTTTCTTTAGACTTGTCGATGGAAGGATCGTTAACGAGAAAAAAATGAAATTAGCCGCTCGCTAAATGCGGTTAAAAGGCTTTCGTCTGCACAGGAAAAGAGGCGAGAAACGGAATGGGGTTGCGGATATTACGGCTGTATTACGCAAGCAGACTGCCCAGCAGGATGTTCCATGTGCACAAGAATTGTTTGCAGCAATGTCTAATAATAGTTTTTGCGCAATTGGTAGTAAAAGATAGTGACGTCATGTTTAGTAATTTGCTTGCTAGACGACAATCTAAGCCAGATTCAGAAATTTGCTTGCTAGATTGCAATCGATGACACTTTTCGTCCACTTTTTTCACTGGTTCTATACATTCCACAACTGTCTCGATCAATCATCATGTCTTCAACCCAAACTCGGCGCCATCGAGATAGATGGATGGTTCAAAGCTTGGCCAATGCGATGGCCAATGCGAAAAGCAATTAACTGGTCTTAATGGATTTGCTGCTTGCTTGACGCGAAATCCGAACCGGTTTCGTGTTTGGGTAATACGCTGAGAGGCGATTTCGTTGGCGCTGATTGATGATCGTATTTCAATGAAGGGAAATTAAAACCAGACCGACTGGGCGGTCGTTAATTAATTGCAACAACTCCGCAAGCGAACGTTAACTAATTAAAATTAAGCATGTCATGAAAATGGAATGCAAATTGGTCGAGTTGAGCTGCAAGTGATGGCGAGATTTTTTGTTTTCTAGCTAGTGAATCGTTGCGCAGGCACATTTCGAGTCATAGCCAGTGAGATTTATGGTCAGTGCAAGTGTCTTCTAAATTGGGCGCAGTATTGTACGTCACATACAGTACCTACTGTACGTTAGTACATAAATTATCTTGTTATATTTATGGTCAATAGTGACAGTTTTATGTGAACCGCGATCTGGTGGTCGTCGGTCAGTCAGACTTTTTAAAACTAAAAACAAAATTGTTGCCCAAAATTCAGTTAATTGATGCATCTTTGTTGTTTCAACCGAAGAAAAAACGTGTGAAAAACGAAAACGTGCCCCCGAAGGTTTTTTGCGCCGATTTTTCATGAATGCGCGGTTTATTTTCGATGAAACTGAAAAAGTTCAAATGTCAGTGTTTTTCTGCACACGAATTTTGTTTTGGGCGTCGAGATAGAAGAAAAAAAATGTCGTTTTAAAAGTTTAACGTCAAAAACCGTTAGAAAAAAAGGTGAAGAACACGTCGAGACGGAAAAAAAAGAGCGTCGATCGTTTTGTAAGGTCGACAGTAACGCGATATACGACCAGAACAGCGACGCTATAGTTGAACTATAGTTCCGAGAAAGTGACGGGAAACAAGGGAAATAAGGCACATTTTCCGCCTGTACCGCGCGCTAGCCGGCACTTGGAAACCAGATGACGATTTTCGCCGTCGAATCGAGCGCAAAAGACGCGCTGGCCAAAAGGGCTACAGTTTCTACAGTTCTACAGTTCACCTTAGTTCCATTTATGTTCCAAACGATTAACTTTTGATTATTGAACGAAGACTGTTTCCGAGACAAAAAGTAGAATAAATTTTTGGTTTTACAAGGAAGATTTTTGGTTTAAAAATTGAACTATTTCTCCAGAAAACGTCGCGAGGCGATTCTTTTTTTCGGTCGGCAAACTTCTGAAGATTCGCCGCCGCGACGCCCGAAGCGTCGCAAAAGTCACTAGATCTTTCGTTTTCCGAGCATTTCGAAGAAGAACAAGGTTTTTCGCAGCAAAATCGCAAAATCCGTCGTCGATTGTGTCAACGAGATAACAATCGGGTGGTGGTCTTTAACCGAATAATTTTTGGTGTTCGCCGAAAAATAAGTCCTAAAAACCCTCTTTAGACACTTTTTGACGCTGGTCCGCGAGCGAAATTGACCGAATTTCGCAACAAAAGGGTGATTTCCAGATTTTGACACTTATCGAAACTTTTTTCATTCGAGAACGGTTCGTTTTTATCGTGAACGGTATGAAAAGTGGAAACTATTGAAAAATGAACGAAGACAGTAGAAACGAGTGCACTCCTCCGCCGCTGCCGCCACCGCCGTCGTCCATTAGCAAGTCATCGTCGAGTTGCAAGAGCATACCTAAAATTCCGACCCCACCATCCTCGTCGAGCAAGAAAAGCATTCCACCAACTCCACCGTCATCTTCGTCGCCACCCCCACCTCCGCCACCTCCATCACCGCCACTGCCTCCACCGCTGAATGAGAAACTAAAAACTGGTCGTGGCCAGTGGACTGAACATGCTCGAGGTCGATGCGAAGTCTGTCGCAGTCCGTGCAAGCCCGGAGAATCCGGAAAAGTTCTTTGTTTCGAATGTCAAGCTCGAGAAAGATCGTCGCCTCGGGCTAAATCGTCGAAATCGAAAATCGACTTAGTCTACGACAAGTTGGAGAATTTCTATTCAAATTTCAAATTGAAGAAAAAACTCGCCATGCAACAAAAGTGGTTGAACGAAGGTAAGTACAATTTTTTACTGTCTAATTCTTCGCCAATGCTCGTTAACTAATAAATAAAACAAATTTCGAGATTGGATTTTCACTTTCTGCAGCTCCGACGAAGTCGTGCAAAGTTCAACGCTTGCAATGCGTCGAGAATACCAGTAGAAGATTACTGTGGAAATTTGGCGCCAAACTAGTCGATCACCCGACGCTGATGCTCGTCGTGCCTTTATTGGTATGCGCGTTGGCATCGGTGGGCGCGATCGTCAGGCGCAAAAATCTCGAATTTCAAACTCCATTCGCCCTGCTGTATTCGCAATCAACCGATGACATTTCCGTACGGACGACGTTCAACGTGACCAATCCCAAGTACAACGCGTTCGAAAGATCGTCAAGTTCGCAATTCGCCGTGATACTCAAGGCGCTAGCAGACGACAACATTCTTACCGATGACACGATCGAAAAATATTTGCGATTGAAGGAAAAAATTGAAGCCATTCGATTGTCCAACGAGAATGGGAAATATTTAAAATACGATTCAATTTGCAGCAGAGTGCCTCGGGGCACGTGCACCCACGATATCATGGAAACCTTGATCAGCATGGACAAGTCTATGCGGCTACAGTACCCCGAGACTCAGGTTCCATTTTCGTACAGGAATAGTAGCTCGTCGTTGTACCTGGCCGACAAAATCGGCGGCGTTGTCGTCGACCAAGAGGGCTATTTGAATAGCGCCGAAAGTTTGGCGCTGTATTTCAAATTGGCGCCGAAATATGCGCGCGAGTTCGAAAAATGGGACGGCGAATTTCGCAAAGTGATGATCAACGAAAATAATTCCATGAAACCAATGAAATTCACGTGGTGGTCGATGGGCGGATTCAAAAATGCTTTCATGGAATTGATGAATTCGATTTTTGCTCGTTTGAGCTGGTCGGCGGGCATAATATTCGTTTTTCTGGTGATGACCTTCGTCAAATGCAGTCACAGCGCTAGCCACCCCGTGCTGGGGGTCGTATCCACAGTTATCGTTGTTGTAGCTGTGGCGAGTGGAATCAGCGTGGATTTGGGCATAAGCGGAGCGATGAACCCGACAGCATTTTCGTGCTACTTTTTTGTGGCTGGTAAGCTTAATTTCGTCTTTTTCGACTTTTTGCTCGGAAACCGCTCTTCGAAGCACTTTTCTTGCCCTAGCTACCTAACAATAGGGCTACATTGCTCTTTTCCATTGCAGCGTCAATGATTTTTGTCGTCGTAAATATGTTTCAAAGTTGGCTGAAATACAACAATTTCGACATCAGCTCGAGGGATAAATTTCGTTTTCTAATGTGCTGGGAAATGCCGGGCTTCGTCAATATTTGCATATTGCTGTGCATCAGCTACGGCATGTGCGCCATCTGCACGAGTCTGCCGATATTTCAACGGACTTATCAACTGATGGCCGCGTGTTCGCTCATAATTCTCGTTTTCGTCTCGTTCGCTTACGGCGGAGTGCTGTATCTTAGCGGAAATCGAGAGAAATCGGGTCTGAAATGGTTTCAGATGTGCCCGCTGAAACAAAAAAGTAAATGACGACCAAAATTTTGTTTTTTTAGCGCCGACAGTGGCATATTTTCTTTCAGGCTATCATTTCAATCAAAAATATGAATCCAAGGACGTGGAATCGCTTCATAAAAGTTTGTTGTCCTTGCCGACCAACGCTTGGTGCACCGCTGTGGAAATGATGTGTTCGGGCTGGTTCCGGTACATCTCCTTTTTGCTGTTCATTGTTTACACTATATTCGCCGTCTGGGGCTGTTCCGTGACCAATGTGACAATCGACGACGACCATTTCCTTCTTCCCACCGACAACTTACACGAATTTCTCACGGATTATAAGCACTTTTACGGTTCGTACAGTAACTACATGGAGCTGGTATTCGACGGCTACGTGGATTACTATAATCCTAAAATCCGTCGGGCCATCGCGGATATGATATCCTACGTCGAGTTCGACATGAGGGCGTCGGATAAGACGGTCAGTTGGCTGAGGGATTTCGGCGATTTCGAGCAGTCGGTGACGAATCTAATGACCAAGGATAGCTTCGCGGCTTTGGTGAATTTAGTTTTTCTTCGCGATCAACGGTACAAAAATTATTCCAGCGATATCCAACTAAATCCACAGGGCGATCAAATCCAAGGATCTCGGATGTACATCCGGCTGAACGACGTCGGCTTAAGCCGCCGAGTGGATATCGCCAAAAATCTACTATCGCAAGCTAAGTTATACAATTTTCCTCTGAAAATCAAATCGCCAACGAGTTTTTTGCTCGAGCACGACGTCGAAGTCGCATGGAATTCAACCGAAACGTGCTTAATTTTAATTCTTATGATTTGCGCTTTTTCGTTGATTCTATTCGCTCAACCGTTCTTGACATTCGTTCTGGTCATTTGCATAGTATCCACGTCCGTCGGCGCGGTGGGTTACGCCGCGCTTTGGGACGTACCTGCGCACGCCCTGAACATCACGACAGTTTTGGCAGGAACCATGTACACTTGTTTTCTATGCTCGACGTTTTGCTATTTGTACAATAACGCCGCCGACAGTGGACCTATGCAAAGAGTTTTTTACTCGTTTCGAAGCATTTTCCGAGGCGTACTGTACTCTACAGTAATCACTTTGATCAGCCTCTCGCCACTTCTGAGCATCGAAAGCGAATACGTCGTGCATCAAATGAAACTGATTTTGTGCCATTTGGTCATTTCAACGATTCATTGTTTGCTATTTTTGCCCACTTTGTTACACTTTTACAACTCGAACGTTGTCGCGTTTTGTCGTTATGTGTCGAAAACTTTCAACCATGTGTGTCAAAAACGCGACAAGACCAAACACGTCTACTACGTACCTGCGTCTCAAAGAAAGCTCGTCGTCGACCCGATGTACGTCCAAAATTTTTTCAAACTGAAGTTCCGAGAAGATATCCACGCCACTGGCATGCTACCGCCGTCTCACGGGAATGGTCCTCGAGAGATCCTGCATTCGCCTACAGTACCCCTGGAGGTTGGTTTCGAACCTGAGCGCATACATCAACGACCAATAAACGGTCCGATGAGACCGATTCAGGGTCCTCGAGACGTTCCGTTGGGACCGCTTTGTGCTCCATTGAGTTCACAGTCCAAAGTGTACCGGTACAGTTCCAAATCCATGGATCCCAACGAAGGATTCATGCGCGGCCCTCAGCGCCGACCACCGGTCAACGGATGGACACCGAAGTCGCCCGGAAATCGTGGCTCAACTTCTAGCCCGGAAAGTTCATCCAAACCGCACAGTTCGGACGAAGATCCTTACATTTACGAACCAATGGCGATTCAACGAGTCAAATCTCGCTCGCGGTCTGCGGATTCTAAACGAGGCGGGGACAACTGGGACACTAAGCCGAAAAACAAATTATCCTATTCCAAATGGACGAAAGAGATACCGATCGATGGTCGACGGATGGAGAGGGTCGTGGCCGAACGGTATACCCTGGAGGCCGACGGCGACGATGTCAACTTGCAAAAGAAGTGGGAAAAGTTTTTGACCCGACAAGGCGGAGACCGAGCACCGTTCGTGCCTCGAGGTGCAGTGGGTCGGGCGCCAAAATTGAATCGAAGATTTCCAGTCAACACCGGTCCGCTAGTACGCCAGCCGTTTGTCCATAACCCGATTCACGGAATGAGAAGCCAGGGAATGCCATTTGGCTTGCAGCCAATTGTTCCTCCGGGTCCGCAGCCACCTGCCAAAATGCGAAATGCATTTTTGCCTCAAATCCATCAGCCCATGACAAATTATGGCGCTGGCTACAGACCGTACCATGCAACTAGCAAGCCATCCATGGTACCCAGTAGTAGGCCATCGATGGCTCCAAATATTACAAAAATGCCAGCGTCCGCATGGTATTAATTTAGAAACTAGAGTCGATTCATGGACAACTTGATATTGATTGCTCAAAGAAATTTGTAGTTTTCTTGCGTAATTTGTTATTAACCTGATATTGTCTTGTTATAAGAAATTTGTACGTACCTGTATTCATCGTTGAATTTATTAAATCTTGCTACCTCAAGTCTACTGTAGGTCTTAGACTTCACATTGAGCCTCAAAGTTCTCATTGAGTTTAATACTTGCTCAATGGGAAGTAAATTTTGCCTGTTTGCAATTCTTATTGTCTTTTCACAACTATAGCTGCAATAAAAGTACAGTAAGAGAAAAGTTAAAATTTACGAATACGGGTTGCGAAGATCAACTAATGATTACTGTACTTTTATTGCGGTCTCAGTTGTGAAAGGACTTTAATTGAATATAGCATCCAACTACAGTTATGAAATTCGAGCAACTATAGTTGGCCAATGTCGTGCTACTACATAATAGATTATACTCAATGGGAATCGCTTAAACTTACAGTAAAATGATTTTCAGTATTGTTATTGAAAATATGTATGAAACGTTAATTTGGAATGGATTTTACGTAAATTCGGCGCAATTTTCGAGAAAAGTTTCGCCGAAAAACAAATTTCGCGTTTGCTTTTACTCATTTTCGAACAATAATTCGAAACTTGCGATGGATAGCGATTTATACGACGAATTCGGCAATTACGTCGGCCCGGAATTGGAAAGCGACGAAGAAGAGGACGACGCGAGTTTAGGCGACGCCAAGGACGATATCGACGATGTCGAAGTAAAATTTTGCTGGTTTTCGACGAAAGCATGGCGGAAATTTTGTTTTTTTTAGGACAGCGGCATGGAAGTTCAAACGTTGGACGACGAAGGCGACGTTTCTCAGGCTGTTGTTTTGCACGAGGATAAAAAATATTATCCGACGGCCAAAGAACTTTATGGCGCCGACGTCGAAACTATCGTTCAAGAAGAGGATGCTCAACCGTTGACCGAACCGATCGTTAAACCCATAAAACAACATAAATTCGTTGTAAGTTTTCATTTTTTGCTCTGAAACAATCGGGAAAACTAAATTATTGCTCATTTCTCCGTGAAATCCGTCCATTTCAGATGGTTGAGCAAGCTCTGCCGGAAACCGTCTATGAAAAGGAATACTTAGCCGATTTAATGGATTGTCCGCATTTAATTAGGAACGTAGCTTTGGCGGGACATTTGCACCACGGAAAAGTAAAGAAAGTCAAACTATAGTTCATTACAGGCTATAGTTCTAACACGACTATAGTTTCTTTCTGTTCTTTTTGTAGACTTGTTTCGTTGATTGTTTAATCGGTCAGACGCATCCGGATTTCGTTACGAAAGACGATAAAGACGTACATTATTGATTGCAATTTAGACGGCTTGAGACTGTGATATTTTTTGTTTTTTAGATCCGTTACACGGACACGTTGGCTCTCGAACAAGAACGAGGCGTCAGCATTAAAGCAGTGCCAGTGACCCTGGTTATGCAAGACACGAGGAACAAATCGTTTCTATTGAACATTTACGACACGCCAGGTGATTTGCTACATAACCTCACTAGCAATACAGTTTTTTGTTTTTCAACTAGCTTATCCTTTCAGGCCACGTGAATTTCTCGGACGAAGTAACGGCGGCCTTTCGATTATGCGACGGCGTTGTGATTTTTGTCGACGCTCACGAAGGGGTAAGTCTGGACAACTATAGTTAATTGAACACTATACTTCCGTTGCAACTATAGTTCTTCAATTACTATAGTTTATTCGTATCCAGGTTTCCTTGAATACCGAACGTTTATTGAAACACGCCGTCCAAGAAAGATTGGCAATAACGTTGTGCATAAACAAAATCGATCGATTGATTTTGGAATTGAAATTGCCTCCGAGCGACGCGTATTTTAAATTGAGGCACATTATCGAAGAAGTCAACGCTTTGCTGCAGTAAGTGCCGTTTTTTTGCACGGCTCGTCGTTCGCTAAACAAATTTTGTGCGCTGTCTAGGACTTATTCGGAAGACGAATCGGCTTTATTGTCGCCGTTGAAACGAAACGTAATGTTCGCCAGTAGTCGATACAGCGTCTGCTTCACGTTGAAATCGTTCGCTGTACTGTATTCGCAACTGTATGGTAAGTTTTCAGACGCTTTATTTGTTTTCCCAACTCGGTTCTGTGCTACTTTCGATTCCAGCCGCTTTTTTATCTTTGAAAGTTTAATTCGGGGTAATTTTTGATTTTATTTTCGTGAATTCGATTTTAGGAAATTTCAACGCCGACGAATTCGCCAAACGTTTATGGGGCGACGTTTATTTCAATCAAGAAACGCGAAAATTCACTAAGAAGCCAGCAAAATCGAACGTGCAACGAACGTTCGTCGAATTCATTTTGGAACCGTTGTATAAAATTTTTGCGCAGGTTAGTGTCGAAAAATTGTCTCGTTCGATCCAATTTTCAAAACTTATTTTCGGATTATTTCAGGTTGTCGGCGACATCGATACGGCGTACCAAAGAATTTTTGACGAAATGTCGATTAAATTATCGAAAGAAGAACAAAAACTAAATATACGACCGCTCTTGGCTTTGATATGTAGTCGAGCCTTCGGTGATTTTACAAGTATGCAACTATAGTTCATGCGGGACTTCAGACTATAGTTCGTAAGCAACTCCAGTTAACGTGCGTCTATATTGAGAAATTTTACATTTTTAGGCTTCGTCGACGTTGTTACGCAACATATTAAATCTCCATTCGAAAACGCCTCGACTAAAACCGAACATCTGTACACCGGAATTATGGAAGGAGAAATTTTCGAATCAATGAACAAATGCGATCCTGACGTACACACTTTTCGACCGATTCAGATGAATTCGAACTGTTTTTCAGCTCTGTCTTTGTCGTTTTAGGGTACTTTAATGGTTCATACGACGAAAAATTATCCGACGTCGGACGCAACGAGTTTTTATGTGTTGGGTCGGGTTTTCAGTGGAACGTTGAACGCTCAACAAGACGTTAGGATTTTGGGCGAGAATTATTCTATCCAAGACGAAGAAGACTCAAGAATTTTGACTGTCGGACGTCTGTGGGTGTGCGAAGCGAGGTACTAATTGAACTCTAGTTGCATTAGTACTATAGTTTCTGTTGAACAAAAGTCTATGATTTTTAGATACAATATAGAAGTTAATCGAGTACCCGCCGGATGTTGGGTACTAATCGAAGGCATCGAACAGCCGATCGTCAAAACGTCGACCATCACCGATGTTTCGTTGAACGAAGACGTAATGTTCACTGGCTGAACCGAAAATTTGTTTTCATTTTCCTCTATCTTTGCCTTTTTTCTATACAGGTTTATATCTTTCGACCGTTGAAGTTCAATACAAAATCCGTTATTAAAATTGCAGTCGAACCCGTTAATCCGTCGGAATTGCCGAAGATGTTGGACGGATTGAGAAAAGTTAACAAATCCTATCCGTTATTGATGACGAAAGTATAATTTTCCAACATTTTTTCGATAGTTTCCGAGGTGTTAACGAACACATTCTTGTTTCACGCGATAGGTCGAAGAATCCGGAGAGCACGTGGTTCTAGGAACTGGAGAACTATATCTGGATTGCGTAATGCACGATATCCGAAGGGTATTTAGCGAGATCGACGTCAAGGTCGCCGATCCAGTGGTATCGTTTTGCGAAACCGTCGTCGAAACGTCGTCGTTGAAGTGTTTCGCGGAAACGCCCAATAAGAAGTAAAAATCTCTTATTTTCCGTCTTAAAAGCAAACTCATCATTTTTTGTTCACTGTGTAGAAACAAATTAACGATGATTTCCGAACCGCTGGAGAAAGGTTTGGCGGAGGATATCGAAAACGAAGTCGTACAAATCAACTGGAATAAAAAACGAACCGGGGAATTTTTTCAAACGAAATACGGGTGGGATTTATTGGCGGCACGTTCGATTTGGGCCTTCGGACCAGATAATACGGGTCCGAATATTTTGGTCGACGATACCTTACCGTCTCAGGTGTGTCTTGTTCAACTATAGCCCAAAATATTTGTTTAAGCCACACGTTTGGTCTTTTTTGTGCAACTACAGTCGACACTTATTTTCAGCTTGACAAGAATTTACTGTCGTCCGTCAAAGATTCCATCGTCCAGGGATTTCAATGGGCATCGCGCGAAGGCCCCTTATGCGAGGAACGTACGTGATTTTCGCCGAATTTGTGTACAGATTGTTCACTAACCAAGACGCGAATTTTGTTATTTTTCCAGCTATTAGAAATGTTAAATTTAAAATTTTGGACGCAGTCATCGCCGGCGAACCGATCCATCGAGGCGGTGGTCAGATAATTCCGACGGCGAGACGCGTTGCCTATTCGGCGTTTTTGATGGCCACGCCGCGATTGATGGAACCTTATTATTTCGTTACCGTAACCGCTCCCGCCGACTGCGTGTCGGCGGTATATACCGTTTTGGCTCGCCGCCGAGGTCACGTGACCCAGGACGCCCCGATACCCGGCTCGCCTTTGTACACCATCAAGGCGTTCATTCCGGCCATCGACTCGTTCGGATTCGAAACCGATTTGCGAACTCATACGCAAGGCCAGGCGTTTTCCTTGTCGGTATTCAATCATTGGCAGGTGAGAAAATTTGTTTTTGTGAATCCGAAACGTGTGTCGGTAGCGAACATGATTTTTGCGACGTAGATCGTGCCTGGAGATCCGCTGGACAAGAGCGTCGTCATCAGACCGTTGGAACCTCAGCCAGCTACTCATTTAGCTCGAGAGTTCATGATTAAAACTCGACGCCGGAAAGTAAATAGCGTGCTACTATAGTTACCTGGGAATGCAACTATAGTCCTCCAAAATTGGGACTATAGTTGTCATCCACTGAAGCTATATTTGTACGGATGGCTAGTTGGCAAGTCAGTTATTTCGTTTTGTTTTCAGGGTTTGAGCGAAGACGTTAGCATCAATAAGTTTTTCGACGATCCTATGTTGTTAGTTTTGGCTAAACAAGACGTTATGTTTTCGCACGCTTTGTAAAACAGTTTTTATTCGTTGTTGAAACGTTTTTGTTGTTTTTTAAATAAACATTTTCCAATATCAGTCATTTTCGTTTTATTGCTCGAAGACGCATCGTTTCGACTATTTTTTCGTTTGAAAAATTGTTTACCGAGATTTTTAATGAATTAGTTGATTTTCTAGGTTGTTCTTGAAAAAAAATGAACGCGCCGCCTCGTTTTGAATCATTTTTGCTGTTAGGAGAGAAAAAGTACGACTTAACAGTCACTTCACAGAAAATTAGTTTTTCTGACATCGAATCGGGTTATTTTTAGAATTACTATCGAAAAAGACAGAAAGGTGCAAAACGCTTATATTTTCACTGTCAACAAAGAAGATCACACGCTGGGCAATTTGTTACAACAGTAAGTCGTGTGAAGAACAAATTTTATAAACAACTATAGTTACTAGACAACTATGCAACTATAGTCTATGAACAACAATATACACAGAACCACTATAGTCACAGAACAACTATAATTGTGGGACAACTATAGTCTGAAAATGTATAGCGAACAATCGACATTAATTTTGTTTTTTAGTCAATTATTGAAAGACCCTTTGGTCTTGTTCGCCGGCTATAAATGCCCTCACCCGTTGGAACATAAATTCCTATTACGAGTGCAAACTACGCCCGAGTATCATCCGATCGACGCCGTCAATCGAGCCATTACTGATTTACTATCAGAACTGTCTTTGTTGGAAGATCGATTTAAGGAAGCCATCAAAGATCGACAAGAAGCGGCCGATTGAAGAAAATTGTTTTGATTTGTAATTTCTGTAACTACGCGTTAATTTAATTAAAAAAACAAATTTCGAACGTTTATTTCACGCCAGTTACATCAATTTTAGTTTCATTAAAGGTGAATTTGGTCGACGAGTCAGCTGCAGTTGCAGGCGTTGTACTTTCTATCGTTTTTGTTGTAGTAGCTTTAGTTATAATGCTGTAGTTACGTTCGCACAGCCCTATGGCCAAATTGCACTGATCCTTTATTCGGCAACAGTGAGTTTTATCTGCGCAGCAATTTGCTGGATATACTGGACAGCAGGCCCACTGGTTGTTGGGTCTTTCGCAACATTGCTGATTCGTGCACGTTGATAATTTATCCGGGCAAGTGAAGTATTGTTTTGTAATCCCGAAAAACAGAATGCACATGTAAAAAACTGTCGGCGACTTCCTCTTTCCATCAAATTCAAACTATGAACGAGAAAAAGCTAGGCAACGTGTTTTCGAAGGCATTACAGTGAAGGTCACGCTCTTTGACGGGCAGTTTGCAGTGAATTTAAAATGTGAACGAAATCAAAGCTTCGTCTCGCGATAATGATGAACAAGTTTGACTTGAAAGAATGTCTTACGATTTTTTGTTGTACTATTGCGATTTATTTCGTACTACAAGCCGAAGCATGGGTGTGCCCAGATCAGTTAAGCGTTTGTAATAATTAAACATGCTGCAGCATATCTGATAAAAGGTACGGTTGCTGTCCAACGCCCAAAGGTCATTGCTGTCGTGATTTTCTTCATTGCTGTCCGGAAGGAATGAAATGCAGCATGCAATTTAACGACTGTCGATTTCCGAAAAATCGAACCAGAAGCTCATTGCTACCGATTCATAAACGATGGTAGAAATCAAGAAAATCGTGGTGAAGATTGTGAGTTTGCTTGTATTGTTTAACACGAAAGCAAGGAAGAATTTTATTTATAAAACGAAACTAGTTTACAAACAGCACGATTTAGCAAATTCACAAATAAAAATCCTTCTTTTCTTCTTTCTATTTCAAACTGCATCTCCATCTTTCTAACTCTCAAGCGCACCAAAATAAATGCCCACCACCAAAGCTGCGATTAAAAGTACAGTCGCGAATAAAATCAAGATAATTTTAATACATCTGTTCGATTTTCTATGTTTTTTATGGCTTTCCGATTCGGTCGTTGTTGTTGTCGCGGTATTTTGTTTATCTTGCCCATTATCCGCGGCTACTTTGATCATTATATAGTGACTGTCGCTTACTGGATCGCCATTATCTTCGTTTCGTTTTCCAGCAGCTTTCGGCTTGTTCGCTTCAAATTTTACTTCTTTACTTGCTATTTTAATTTCTTCTGATTTCGTTGGTTTTGCGGCAATTTTTAATTCTTCTTTATTTTCGGCTACTTTCGGGGCCACTTTTACTTCGTCTTTATTTTCGGCTACTTTCGGGGCAATTTTTATTTCTACTTTATTTTCGATACTCTTCATCGTTTTAACTTTGTACGTTGTCGCATCGTCGACGTGTTTAGATTTTTTTCTTGGACTATTGCTGTCTAATTTATGAACTGGGGATACTGGTCTATTGTCAACAATAGTTAAGGCTAAAATATACTTCGTAGGTAGTTGGTATTGGTATTGGTAGTTGGTAGTTGGTATTGGTATTTCAGTCCAC
>JAQGBA010000117.1:0-65470 GCA_034698125.1 Prionchulus punctatus | reverse complement strand
CTGGTTGAAAGCGATTTCGCTGAAACTTTGCAGGCAGCTAGATGACACCAAGGGATGAAACTTTTGTATAGCAACTAAGGTTTTATGGGCCTCCGGTGACCCTGAAAAATCGGATCAAAGTCAGCAACTGATACATAGGGTGCATGGTTTTATATAGCTTTCAGCGAGTATGCATGGTGTAGTGGCTCAGCGCCAGCTTTTTTGACACAAAAGGTGCTGAGTTCGATTCCAGTTAAAAACCGTTTTTTTCCAGAAACATAGGTCTTGTTTCGAGATCTGCTGCCAGTTTTTAGTAATTGACTTTACGCTGAAAATCTGACCGACGGTTAGTGTAAAGCCGCCTTTCAATATGGAGTCAATTTTTAGTGTAAAAAAGCAGCTGGTTTTCAAGCAGTGATAGCGTTTTGCATAGCTCAACGCTTGTCAGGTATAGCAGCTGTTTTCATCCTGTGCCATCTGATTAGCTAACAGTGGACGCATACTTGCTGAAAGCTATATAAAACCATGCGCCCTATGTATCAGTTGCTGACCTTTGATCCGATTTTTCAGGGTCACCGGAGGCCCATAAAACCCTAGTTGCTATACAAAAGTTTCATCCCTTGGCGTCATCTAGCTGCCTGCAAAATTTCAGCGAAATCGCTTTCAACCAGTCCTGGGCCTTCCCTTGTCAGTAATGTTTCATTGTTTCAAAATTATATAGCAACAGCTATCTAATCAAGCTACACCAAATTTGTATACAATGGGGAGTAGGTTGAGAGCAAATCAAATGTGTAAATGACGCAGAATCAAAAGCGATTAGAAGATAAAGAATGAGAGCATACATTCTAAGCATAATGTACCCTAAGGCAACAGAGACAATCGGGTACAAAGCACTTCGCTCCTCTACTAAGAGCCGTCTGACTGGAATCGAAAATGTGTCTAGCACCAAGTTGCTAAGTCTCTTTTATCCTCAAAAGTCGATCGCTTACAACCTTTTTTACAACTAGGTAGTCCGTTGAAGCGCGCGAGATGGGCATCTTGCTCAATGCTCCCACCCAGATTCGAACTCAGACCTCTGTGGTGGCAAGCGAATAAAATTCACCTCCCATATTGCCCACCTAAGCGATTGGAAGATGAAACCTTAAAAATTTACAGGGATTGTCATAAGTCAGACGCATGAGAGAAGAAATTTGTGTGACGGGTCTCACTAAATATGACCGTTTGGAAGTTCTTGCATTTCAACAAAAAAATATGATACAAGAGTAAAAGCAATGCTACAGCATAGAATCAATGTTACAATCACTCCATAATATGGTATATACTCAACAGTATTTAAAAATGCTAAAATGTCAAAGGCCGTTACTCCAAATGGCATGCTTGCCAAACCTAGTATTGTTTTTTGTAACGGGTGTTCAACAAATAATGATACTCTTAAAAAATGCATCATAGTGTTATAAAAAATTGAAAACTTGTTCTAAAAATAGCACCGTCTGCAAGCCCACGTCTTTCTGTGTGGCATTATGCAGAAAAAAGTTTTAACAAAATTTTTTTTAATTAAAAAAAAAATGAAATCAAAAAATCTCCAAGAATTAGTATTTTCTAAACATCAGAATGGAAAAGCACCATTAGCAATTTACAACGAATTGGAAGGCGCTGTTTCACTTCCAACCATTAAACGATGGTGCAAAATGATCGCCGAAAATGGCTCTATCGAACTGCATGCACCTCCTGGTCAAAAACGGATGAATAAAACGAAAGAAGCGGTCAAAACAGCAAAGCGATTGATTAAAGGCAAAAAACGAGTGACCGTCCGAAAATTAGCCAGTAAAACCGGAATATCGATAGGAACCGCTCAAACGATATTGACCAAAGATCTTCAGTTGTATCCCTACAAAATTCGAAAAGAACCGAAATTAACTGACGATCAGAAAAAAATCGAATGAAGTTTTATCATTATGTCAAAAACAATTTCAAAAAAAATGATCGCGAAAAAATCCTTTTTTCGGATGAAAAAAGATTCAACATCGATGGCGTCTACAATTCTCAAAATGACCGAATATGGGCAGTAAATCGTGCTGAAGCCGATGGGAAAGGTGGCGTTCATCAAAAACGAAAATTTCCGGCTGGGGTGATGGTTTGGTTAGCTGCATGCACAAAAGGCCTTAGTCCCTTGGTTATCATCGAAAAAGGAACGATCGATCAACACGTTTACATTGAAAAAATTCTTCCTGTAGCGAGACGATACGGGAATAAGGTGTTTGGCAACAGTTGGACGTACCAACAAGATGGCGCTACTTGTCATACGGCTCGAACATCAGTCGAATGGTGCAGTGAAAATTTGCCCAAATTTATTGGAAAAGATCGTTGGCCAGCGAATTCACCCGATTTAAACCCGCTGGATTACTGCGTATGGAACGAATTCGTTCAGGCAATTAATTGGAACCGAGTGACATCGAAACCAACTTTAATTAAAGAATTGAAAGCCGCAAAAAAACGAATTAATCAGGATGCAATTGTAGAAAGTTGTGACAGTTGGTATAGACGGTTGTATCGCATGTATAAATTGAACGGTGCTTATTTAGTGAAAAACAAAAAATAAATTGTATAGAGGAGGCCTTGCTGATTATTCTAAAAAAAAATTTTTCAAGATTTCACAAAATTGAATTTTTGGTGCAACATTTTATAAGAGTATCATTATTTGTTGAACACCCGTTAATATTGTTGTATTTGTACTTTATTCAAATCGTAATTGTTATCTTAATCATCATCAAGAAAATTTTCCTAAACTGCTAAAGTAAATAAGTAGTCATATGCACCTAACCATACAGCAGCGATCAAATACCTCAGTGTAAAGTAAAGTGTAAAGTAGACCATGTAAAGTGAGCTGCATCAAAGGGATCTGTATCAATTTAGTCAAATAACTTTATCCTTACTTAATTACAAATTTAATGAATTAAAATTTGCATCACTGAGATTAGAGATAAAGAATTAAATACCCTATCTTTAAAAAAGGCCTAATCCTAAAAGGGCAAAATAGAAATTCCAAAAATAACATACCAATAGAGCCATATTTTTCCTTCGCCTCGGCCACTTGCTCCTCGCTCAAACCTCGACTCGCATCGACTTTAAAATGTTTCAATAATTCCTCCATATTTTTCGCGAAAGCCGCCTCCATTTTCTAAAATAATTTCTCCAATTAAATCCCCCGAATAAATCTTTTAAAATTCTTTTTAATTTTTACCTTTTATGACCAAAAAAAGTAATCCTCGTTCGTCCTTTTGCACCAAAAAGGAATCACCTCTTATTCCTTGACTTTTGTGTATGGGCAACCCACCTAATTTTGGGCCAAGATCCTGTGCCACTTGGTAGTAAATACACTCTTTTGTGACAGGATCAGTCAGAACATGCGACAGAGATAATTGTTCAAAAGTCTACAATGACCAAGTTATAACTACTTTTTCTATCATCAATTCTTCAACAAACTAAACAATAATTAGTGTACTTACCTTTTGACTTCCATTGTTCCATCTTCTTCAATTGCCAAAATACCTGGCATCAATGGATCCTAATATTCATTTCCTTTGGATGATGATAATTTGGATTTGAATGTATTTTTTCATACACATAATAAATTCAACAAAATCTCAAAAAAAAAAAACAAAAAATAAGAATTTTGCTGTTTGGCGCTTTTAGCAGACAAAACTATGTTTGACATTAACAGTCCTAATTGTTGTGAACTTCAAATTTTGCAAACAGTTGTCAAGTAAAGCACTTACATAAAGGAATTTATAAAAGAAAACACAAAGCAAGGAATAGGTATAATACTGTATATGCGCATTCGGAAAACATTACTAAAGTGAGAAAATAAAAAAAAGAATCATACAAGTTATCTTGTATTATCGTCAAATAAAATTATATGTTCACGATCAATTTAAATGGCAAATGTTGTGATCAAGCATGTGAAACCAAGTACAATACAATTCCGTTTCTATGTGAAAATTGAGTTCCTTTTGATAATTTTATCAGGATAGTGTAAAGTGAAAGTAGCGTAAAGTGCATAAAACAGGCCAAAAATGACTCTTTTTAGGATTTCAAGGGTACTAAATGTAATATAAGAGTGAGTAATAGCTCAAACAACTCGAAATGAGACCAGCTAGTGATATTTGATCTTGATTTTGCAGAAAACAAAAAATTTTTGAAAAAATGCCACGCCAATGGTTCTTGACAAAAAAATCGCACATGTTGAAGGCTCTCCCATACTGACGACATAGGACATAGATGAAGACGTAGTAACAGAATAAAATATGGTTGAGAAATGGGTAAAATATGGTTTCACTTATGTCTACTTCTACGTTTTACGTCTATCTTTCGGGACGGTACGGGGCGGGGCGGGACAATTTCGGGATGAGGTAATTTCGCAAAGTTGTATGATATGAACAAGACAGTGGAAATGTACTGAAATTTGTCAAAGAGCATTTCACTTGATTTGGATTTCTATTGAGATTCTATTGACTTGGAAAGAATTTTTGGATTGTTGCTGTACTGTGGTCTGGCCGAGTTATGTTCGTAAGGCGTGCAACTTTCGCTCATCTTTTTTGAGATTTAGCAAAGTGCAGTCTTGCTAGCGATGGTTATCTGGGGTGTCATGAACCTAACTTTTCCCAGTCAGATTTTTATTTCATCTCTTTTTCTTCTAATCTATATGTAGAATGTTTACAGCAAAAAAGCTTATCGAAAATTAATCCTATTGTGACATTTACCTTTGCTTTGATAACAACTTATATCGATTCCGTACAATTTCCATAAGACAATGGCGAATAAATTGTTACTTAGTAAATGATGACTATATTGCTTTCAAAATTTGGCATAAAAATACGCCAATATAATCTTTTTTGTGCAACAACTTTTTCAAACTGATGCCCACCTTGTATATAACTCATTCTATCGAAAGTATTTTGTTCAACTTGAAAGATTGTGGACAGGCATAGAATGACAAATTGTAGAGCAAGCAACAATTTTGACTGCTCTGCAGTATATAAGGCCAACGTTTTGTTCAGTTTCATCAAAGCCTTATTTCATTATTAAAATTCTCTCGCTTGCACTTGGCTACTATTTTGTCCTATATTTGCCAAAGACAGTCATTTGCAATCCAGGTAAGTACTTAACATGTATTAGGGCATGTATGTATCTAACTGTAATTACTTTATTGGGCTTATTTGTCTAATTGGGATTCACAATCTCAGATCATTGTTATTCATATAGGTACTATAGATAATTACTATGCGGTAAAAAAATATACCCAAGAGATATTTATAGTTTGTGAGAGCTTATACCAGCAATTTTTTGCCAGCCAAAAAATGGCTTGTTGCCAGTCACCCAGCCATTTTTACTAAAGGCGTTTCACAAATTTGCTTTATTTTCAAGTTACGTAGTTGCACAAGGGTAGGAAGATTTTTTTGTTTAGCTAAAATAGGGTAGTTCACTGTTTAGAAATTACACAACAGCAAAATTTTTTTAAATGTTTAGGCACTACATTTTAAGATTTAAAAAATTGCAAATTATTATTGTGCTTCCAATCTTTCAACTACATAGAGTACCTACCAAATTTTTCTTCAATACACTTTACACTTTCAATATCTGCTCCAAACTGGTGCGTTTCTTTATAATCACCTTGTATATTAGTTTTAGGTTCTCAAAAAATGGACGTCCTCACAACTACGGTAGTCACCACCGGTGCTACAGTTGGAGTCGTCAGCACGGTGGTTGCAGGTGGAGCTGCAACTGGAACTGCAGTAGCTGGAGCGGCGGCCGTTGGAGGCGATGCAATTGTTAGCACAGTGGCTGCGGGTGGTGGTATGGCTGCAGCTGCAAGCGCCACAACCGGAGGTGGCACTGGTGCGACTGCTGCTGCTGCTGCAGTCACTTCTACCAGCGCCAGTGCTGCCGCCATTTGCATTGTGTAAATTATGCAAATAAATTTCCATACTTGTTTGTTTTTGTCTCCTTTTCGCATTTAGTCAAAAATAATAACTATCTAAATTAAAATACAGCCACAAGTCCATATCATTTACAATTACTCAAAATTAATTTTTTTAGCATCCCTTTATAGCCAGGTTTCGACTAGGGTTTGACTTTCGACCCTAACCCTACCCTAAAATTTTTTTCCCGAATCCTAACCCTACCCTAACCCTACCCTAACCCTAAACCCTAAATCAAACCCGAACCCTAACCCTAACCGACCCTACCCTAAAACACCCTAGAAAACCCTTTTTTTCGCAAATTGTTTTGTTATTTTTCAAAACTGAAATTTGCGCTTTTATTTTATACCTACTACATTTCCACTTCTACATTTTATTCAATCCTGTAAGAAAACAAGTAAAAAATACAAATTATGCATATTACTTGTTAACATAATATTATTATGATGAACGAATAATAAATCGGATACAGTTTCACTAGCTAATCGATTTCTCAAATCGGTCACAGTTAAAGCAGCATAGCGAAATGCTGATTCCGAAGCAGAACTCGTAGCCTGAGTTCTCTACACGATCTGTGGAGATTTAGGGTTCATTAGGGTTTTTTAGGGTTTTGCCCAAAAGGCAAACCCTCCCTAACCCTAAACCCTAAAATTTTTACCCAACCTTACCCCTACCCTAAAATCCTAAGTTTAGGGTAGGGTTAGGATTAGGGACCCTAGTCGAAACCTGGCTTTATAGCATACCATACAAACTACATAAATCGATCCTTGTTTCATTATGGCTATGCAAAACAAAATTCATGCAAAAATGCAATATTTGTTTCCATGCCTATTTTTGGCAAAGACCAGGCTGATAGGGATATTCCAATGATCAAATCTCAGCTAAGGATGTTCAACAGTTCAGGTGGAGATATTACAAAGGCAGTTCATATGAAAGATGCTTGTGAAGCAGGCCAGTTAGACGGACTCAAATGTGCTGTAGTATCGGTTCATCGCACAAAAGAAAAAAGTAGCTAGATAAAACCAAAAGGATTGAAGATTACAAATTTTCATTCATTTCAGTATGAAGAGAATAGATTGAGAATTTAACGTTTTTATAGAATTGGCGATGGCTTGTTATTACCATATGGAAGTTTGCCACCATTTAATGAATCGGCCGTGGAAATGACTGTGGAAAGTCCAGCAAACGTCAGAGCCTTATGTAATAATGTCTCATTGGTGCGTGGCAAGGAATGGTTTTATTGCGACACTCCTTACTGCAGTCAGCGATTTAAATCTTCAGAAAATTTGGAGCAGCATCGCGATTATGAAAAACATGAAGGTCTTCATACAACAAAATACAACATCAGACGACATTAAGCATCTTTATTTGAACATGCAAGCAGAAATAGTGCAAAGCAGCACTACCAAACCTCATTCGTCTCTTACAGCAACAACTGCAGTAGAACAGTTAGAAATTTGTTCCAAAGGTTATGCTTTGAAAGAGAGAAATAAGACCAATTGATTAAATGCAAACAATTGAACCATTTAACAGCAATATTTTGGAAAGGACAAAGTGAAGAAACAAAAAAAGTTGTTCCTGCTGACATCAGTACTCAAATGCGTCATTTGACAACCAAAAATGGATAGCGATTTTTTTTTCACCTAGTGAATGGTTTACAGAAGCAGAAATTGCGCGATTTTTTGGCACTTTTGCAGCAAATGTAAAACGTGGCAAGTCAAAAGAAGAATGCCATGAATTACCATCAGATGACGACAGGACACTACAATTGAAGGGTGTAGGTCATAAAGGTGCTACGTGACGAAAAGTTAATTTTGAGAAAAAACGACTTAAAGTTTTTGATATGCCATTTATGCTGTTTGCAAGTTTACTTTGTCATTGTTGTTTCTTGATACTGGTGGTAGTTAGCACAAAACGCCTTTTTGCATTGGAATAGAGCGTAGTCGAAAACGTACAAATCACCTCTCCACCACTTATCCCAAAAATTTCACTTTTGTCACATAGCACCTTTATGCCCTACACCCTTCAATTATCACAAATATACCAATTGATGAAGGTTTCCCTTCATGATACAATCTTCCTGTCTTGTTCGTGATCCCTTGGAATGGTCCCACTCAGCTGCTCGTTGCGACGACTATGTCTCCAATTATGTTATAATTGAAATAATTTTGAAACGTTGTTTGCATCTTTTTCAGCGTATTTCACTTTCTAGCCAGTGCGCTTTTCCGCTCCTGAGATTCGTTTTTTCCACCATGCGTACAACTTGGCCGGAAAACTAGACCTCTACAAGCTAAAGCATGGAACTGTATTGAATATCACATCCGTCATATTACGTCATCGTGTCCGTCCAATGCAAAATTTCGAAACACGCTAAATAAATACAAACGGGTCACCAAACAAATTTCGCGTCGCGACGCTGACGATTCTGCGTCGGGACGCCGACGAAAACTGGTCGCAATCTACTACTACTCGTACTTCGTCGTTCAACTTGTGTACTTCTATTCTGCGGTCGTCGTCGTCGATGCGTTGACGTGTTGCGCAAAGGTTGGTCGTGAGCAAAACTAAAAAAAGTTGAATGCGACGACGGCAAATTTGTAAAAGTGACGGAATTTCAACTGGCCGAGGCAGATTTTAAATTAAAATCAATTCGATTAGTTCATAATTCATAATTATGCTCGGAAAGAAGGAACAGGCGAGAGCTTTTTTGATCGTGGCGCTCGTTTACGGGACCTGGCACGCCACGGCCGAATGGGCCAAACTGTTGACGCCGTTTTTAATGTGGGACGCTCAGATGACCATGTTCCAAATCGGACTGATAAATACGATTGGCAACGGATTCGTACTGATCGGTACGTTCGTCGTCGGTCATTTGTTGGATACGACCGGTGCCAAATTCGCCGGCATGGCCGCCGCCTTCATTACGGGGATTTTTTACATAGCCAGTAGTCAAGCGAAAAGTTTTACGGCTTTCCTGTGCTTGCAACCGATTAGAATGGCGTTTTGCCTGAATCAAGTGTCCGAAGCGTATTTGGCTTCGACTTCGGACGAAAACGAGCGCACGAGAGTAATCATGCGTCTGGGGGTGCCTCTGGGTCTGGCGTCTATAGTCGGCCCGTATATGGCTTCGAAGACGGCCATAGCCTTCGATCTGAGGGGTTCGTTGATTTGCTCCGGTATAGCGCTTATCGTGCTCGCCTTACCGCTTTTACTGTTCGCGCTGCCTGAGCAAGGCCATCTCCCGCAAAGCAAGCGTCCTCGCATGATTCGCCTCAGCGAATACAAGGAAATGCTTCAGAGCAAGCCGCTGCGAGTTACCCTGTTGATAAGGTTCCTGTTGGACGGTCCTTACCAAGCCTACGATGCTTTGAGTCGACAGTACATGATTGCCCAATTTCTGTCGGACACGTACGATTTATCGTGGCTGTTCATCGCGGTCGGCGCGACGACTGTATTCGCTAATACGGTACTCATTAAATTACTACAAAAACGTTTCCGACCTCAGCAGCTATTGCATTTGGCCTTGATCATCCTCACCGTCAGCTACATCTTGATCAGCTTCACCAAGGAATTTTATCAATTGCTAATCATCATGCCGATTCAAGTGATCGGCTTATCGATAGCGTACGCCGAACTGTCGGCTCAGACTGTCAATTCGGTGGATCGCCATTACTGCGGTAAGGCCGTGGGTCTCGGACACGCCGTCCAACTGTTGGCCGCAACGTTGACATCGGTTTTGGCCGGATACTTCATATCGGAATTCGATTTCTCGATCTGGTGCTACATCGCAGCCGCTGTGTCGATGATCGGCGTTTTAATACTACCATACGTCGGCGGTTATATGAATCAACAAATGGACAGGCTGCCGAGCTTGAACAAAAGTTTTTAAACTGTTATCCATTGTGCAATTCAATGTCCAAATTTTTATCGCACTGCACTTGCATAATAAAAAAATCGGCCTTGCCGTACATTTTTAGGACGTAGTTTGACCCACTGAGAGGAATTCGATACAATGTATGTGTCTATTTTAAACGCATTTTTGTTAAAAATATGGCAAAAAAGTAGATGGAACAAACAAGTTTATGGAATGTCGATAAAATTTATGATGTAAAAGTTACAGAAATAGTTTAAAACGAATAAAGAAGTAGTATAAAGAAAATAGCATGTAAGCGGCATAGATTTTAATGGACAAAGGTCTTCGGCTGGAATAACACTAGAGTAATCCTTAAGATAAGATTTACGATCTGAATTCGGATATTGATTTTTGAATCCGAGACTAGATAAGGAGACAGTTGACCGTTGTATGCTTCTTCCCTCTCGCTTAAAAATCAACATCTAAATACAGTAAATCGCATCTTACCATTACTGCACTGTGGCACCAGCCGCAGTTATGAAAGGACTATAGTTGATATATTATTGTGATGGTGTTCTACCAACGAAACAAATATTATACGATAGAATCCATAAGGGATAAAGATAAAATATTGTAAGAGATAAAGAGATAAGACTGCAACCGATAACTTGCATATTATAACTTTCCTCGCAATCTGCATAGCCGGTAAGAAATTTTTTCAGCAAAGCTGCTGTATATTCATAAATTCCATTCGATGACTTACCATACCTTCTTCTGATTGCCATTTATGAACAAAAGATTGCAGAACCTGTAGAAATTTCTTTCAACCTGGTCTGAAATATATTTTAGAAAATCTTTGCTGGCTTCCTCGAACCATTTCACTTGATCAATGCTTATTCCGAGGGCTTTATCTTTTTGACCATTGACCAAATACCATTGTACAATCGGATGTACTGTATAGGGGCAAAATTGATAATAATCGTTGCCCCTATTGCCTCTTCCTCATTTCTTCTCTACAACCCGTTTGCCTCTACGACTTGTTGCACTCATCAAGCCTCAACCATAGACTTGCAGCTATATATAGTTGGAGCTTCGTCATTGAATTGTCGCCTGGCGAATAGCTAAATTCTTCTTTCTAACCTGAAATGCATCTGGCATTAAGGTGGCAATTAGTTGAGGGTTAAGAATGTAGCAAAAATTTGCAGAGTTCCTAAAGCCACTGCCACTGGTAAACCGAGAATATTGGTGACCAAGTGAGTTCTTCTTTTTTTTCTGTCGACCAACATAAAATTTTCATTGATATTTTGTAGCAAATAAGCAAATTTTTCATTCAAACTTGAGTGTCTGCTGCTCAACAAAATAATCTGGAAATAGAACTTGCCGAAGGGAAGAACGTTTCGATTGTTCAAGTTGACGATTTTCTCAAACAAGACAATCGCCAGTGCAACGCCTCTTGGCGGAAGCATTCTTCATTAAAAAGTTTGTTAGTCGCAAGCAAAGTACGTTGTACTGTCTGTTGTGAAAAGTTTTCCAGAATAAATGGAACCATGTCCATTCTTGTTCCGTTTCCTTTTACATATCCAAATGACTTAAAACAAGGAAAGCTAGCTAATCTGGAAAACAAGGAAAGCTAGCTAATCTAGATAGCACTAGCATATAACCCATGTAATGGATTTGATTATTTCTTGCTATCAAGTAGTAATCCGTGGATGACAGTGATATATTTGGAATCCCCATTACATTCTGCGTCGAATGAGATATCAGTTGACCTACGAGGCTCGCTTCCTTAGAAGGTCATATTTTCCGCGACACAGAATAACCAGCGTATCTCGCGTATTCGAAACTGAGATATTTCCAGCTTCTTGAAATTATGCATTTTTCTGATATGACATCTAAAATTTTTGATAAGTTTGATGAACAAGCGCATTGAATGAGACGAAAAGCCGATTTGAAGACTTGAGGCCGACCAAATTTTGCATTGTTCAGCTCATTTTATTGCATTTTTCTGAAATAAGTGCCATGTTTTATGAATCATTACAAACTCTTCGCTTCATTTATTACAAATCATCTCGATTTAACTACTGCGCTTGCTAAACAAATATTTTGCCTCATCCTACGTCGTTTTTTCGCCTGGCTCATTTTATAATTCTCGAGCTTTCCAAAGTCCAAGTGTACATATTTCAGTGCGCACTGCCGTATTTCATTCTGGCAGGGGCGACAACACTTTTGTACAATACACACGGAGCATACAAAAGTTCAACAATACATCGGGTCGTCGTCGCACGTCATCGAGCGAGCACCAGCCGGTTGCCGACAAAAAGTACAGTAGTTTCGGCAGAAAGTTCGAGTACTCGTCCGTCGTCGTCGTCGTCGCTCGTTCGTACACAAGCGAGTGCGCGATTTTAGTTTTGGAACTTTCCAATGTCGTCGTTTCGTCGTCGTCGCCGGCTCAGTATATAGTTTCTATGGGTGGTGGCTCTCTCTCAACCTATACATACCAACCGCACAGTACACACACACACACAACACACACACAGCATACATAACACGCAACAACTATAGAGGAGTGAATTTTTAGTGCGCAAAGTTTGAACCCCGACTTAAAGTTACCCCAAATACCATTTCGTCATCGTCGACGGTGACAGTTTGGTCGTCGAGTGAAGAGAGACAGCAGCAAGAGAGAGCGAGAGAAAGACGAGAAGAAAAGAGAAGAGAGAAATTCAACTTTTTGCTCGTTAGTTGGGCAACCAGTCGCCATTTTCTGCGCCGAAACGTCGCGAAAAAGTATTTCGTCGAATACCAGATTCCGGTGACCAGTCATCCAGTTGGGTTAGGAAGTACTTGTTAGTCGTTGGTGAGACAGCCAGTCGAGAGCGTGTGTGCGCGAACCTGGATATTACACTAACCGAAGCGCAAGTTTGCTGGTTATCGCTGGAAAACTGGCCCTTTCGAGCAACTAGTTTGCCAAAAACCTTTCCATCACTTAGTTTGCCGCCGATAATATTATGGAGACCACCGCATGTTCAACGACTGGTTTTTCGAGTCTGCCACCAGCCAACAACAACAACGAGGGTCAAACTAATAGCAGGACTTCGTCGGAGATCGGGTAAGTGAGAGAAAGTGTGTGAGAACAGACCAGTTACCATTCCCGTCCATGCGCCCCTACCAGCCTAGCAAGCGCAGAAACCGGCATCGCGATAGTCGAGATGGTGTCGGAAACCCGTTTCGATATCTCGAAAGCCCCGAGGTTACCAAACTAGACCCTATAGTACGTAATTGACTAGCTACTAGGTTGTCTCGCTAAGCCTGTATTCGAGGACAGGTTCTGAGCCCCAACTCGAACTGGTGGCCTCGCCTTTGCCCGTACAATAACAACCACCTCGCAGAATCTAGTAGTCGCCAGCGTCTGAAGTAAAATCGGTAGGTCGTCGTGCGTTTCACATATCTCACTGTCTAACTGTCATTTAAACCATGAAAACGGCTTTCGGTGTGGAATTACTCATTCGTAAAGTAAGTTAATTGTAATAGCGCGAAAAGCGCGAGGCGACGAATGTCGCTGGACACGAGGCGTTATTTGTCTAGACTGATTAGATTCCGTCCCAGAAGCGAATTTCACTTCTATGACGTCACTGGATGCGTAGTATATAGTTTCACTTCTATGACGTCACTGGATGCATTGACCATGCACTTTTTTCCTTTGTTGTAGCACTCATTGCATGCTACTGACTATTCCGCAGTGACGTCACTAGATAAAGTTTTCTCCGCAAAAATGCGTTTTTCGCTCGATAACGGATTTGTGAGGCAAATTTTTGGCGGTTTTACTTCTTATTTAATTTAAAGATTTGTCGAGGCAAAATTTTAAAGTGCACAGTCGATTTTCGAGACTCCCGATCGTAACTTACTTTCGCGTCCTTAACTTTCGCGGCACTGTAGTTTTGGGGGGGGGGGTTTCAAAAGTCAACATTTGAATAAAGCTTCGGTTCTTGTTTCCCGATCAACATTGAAACACCCCGCCCCCCCTTGCGAGCAAAAAGAAGCTTATTTTCGTAGCTGGCCAGGGCGAAATTCGAACTCTCGACGATATGGAGTAGGAAATAAAGCCAAAAATTAAATCCCGATAGGACCCCACGCGCCGTCCATGCGGAACTCTCGCCGGAACTTTGTTTTGTGAAACAACTTTTTACGCTGTTTAGACCTCAGAGAGAGCAAAATTCGGTTTTGGTTGAACACGAAACTGCGATCGATGATTGCAACAATGGCTGCGACGATAGTTCGGAAAGTCAACAGGTAAATCAAAACTTGCCGACAGCCATATGTCGCCGGACGCGACGAAAATCGGTCCTCAATTGCTTCTCATAGGGAGCAAAACGGTTTCGTTAAAATGACCTCGGAAAAAATATCCGAGTTACTGTCCGACTGACTGTCGGCACTCAATTGATTAATCTTTATTACAGAAAAAAAATTTTTGTGAAATCGTTTTTGATCTCCGACCGACCGTCCCTCTCGGGGGACACGACCGATATACGGACACCCATTTATCAAAAGGGACCAAATTATTTTTGGCCAACGGTTCATTTATTTTTGCGATAAACTTTTTGACGTTCAACTGTATCGGGTCGTTTGAACGTTGGATACAGTAATTGGGTCGACTGTTTGGGCATCGTGCGTCTTTTCACTATTATTCGCCCGACAGTGCGCTCGAGGCGACGCGAATTTTGTTTCGAATCTAATTTTCGAAATATAACGCCCCTCGAAATCTTTAACGACACCAACAACGTCGACGCCGCTGTCGATTTTATTTTTATTTTTTTACTTTAATTCTTCCAATTTTCGTACGCGAAATGGGCGTTTTGCGAAAGTTTTGTATTCGTGCCCGGATTCCGCCCGGATAATTTTTTGTAATTTTTCTTCTTCTACTTGCAGAGACAATTTTATGCGATCGAACAACATCCGCTGCAAGCCGCTACAACAGCATTGTTGAACGTGGCTAGCGAAGATTTTCACAATCGCCATAATCAATTTAATAAAGATGACAAAATAACGTGGAAGTAAGTTGGCTAGCGAAGGAAATTTGCTTGCGTAGCGGGCTTACGTGCGCTGACCTACAAAAATCGATCAACTCTCCTCGAGCGCGCGTTACCGTCTGGCTAGCGCGTAAAACGCGTCGTCTACGGCGTTTTTCGTGCGTTAGCGCTCGTTGACCTATATAATCACGAGAAATTCCTCTTTGCACGGCGTACGCGCGCGTGCATTATTTTTTTCGCCATAATTTAAAAACTAATAAACTGCCGCCAGCCGACCATCCGTATACGGTAGCGAGCGATCGAGCGATGTTTTTTGTTTATCGCTACCATCTCGTCAACCATCCATCACTCGCTCGCCGTACAGCGTTTTGTCGTTAAATATCGAGCTTGGCGTCGTCGTCGCCGCGCCGGCGTTGGCGGAATTTTTGTGTGTCACGAGATCACTGCAGGCGAGGATAATGCTACATTTTAGTGACGCACTTACCCACGCATCCATGCGAGCGAACTGTACGACGGCGGACGGACGACAGTCAGTGAGAAGAGCGAGCGAGAGAGAAAGAGTATCGGGATGCATCGCCGTCGGTTTCGTTCTGCCAGCCACCCGGCCCGCGTCGCTTGCGCTATTGTAGCCGGCAAATTTCGGAGTTGGTGCAAAATGTTACTGAAATTTTGTCTCTCTCGCTCTCTACAGTTCTCCCCTTTTAGTCGGCGACTATAGTCGTCCGATAGAGAACTGTACTCCCTTTTTTTCTCGGTTGAGGGCGATATATCGAAAAATACGTGAGGCGAATCGTATCGGTCGTCGTTGACCGCCTTTTTGTTACGCGGCCGCCGCACGCAAGGGGTGTCCGCTCCGAATGTCCATTTTTCGAATAGTATTAAATATTTTCATTTTGGCACCCACCCTTTGCCCTTTTGTTTGTACTTTTTCAACTCGTTCCGATCTTTCTTACTGTAACTGTGGTTCTCTCAATTCATTGATCCAGTTACGTGTGCGAGATTATTTGGCGCTGGCTGGCTGTGGTTATTTTGTTTGGTTTGCTTCGGTTGCAAAGCTTGTTTTTAAAAACTGGAGTTCAGAAACAGAAATTGTGTCTGAGCTGACCGCAAAACTCGTTGCGCAAAACTAGCTACCGTGTACGGGATTCAAGTTTATTACTTTCTCATCCCTGATAAACTACTTCCGAGGTCAAAAACCGGCGCTAGCCACCGACTTATCGCGCTAAAAAGCTGATTAACTCGCTAAAGCGACCGAAAGTCGAATTTCGCCGCTCGATCGCACTTTTCACTCTACAGTACGTTTCGAAAACAAAATTAGCGTTGTCTTTCAGCTCGAAAGACGTGGAAGAAGGGCAGGCGCGCGTCAGTTTGATTACGGTAAACACGGAAGCGTTCTTGCGTAACTCATTGACCGTTGGTCAGCAACAATTGTCGCCCAATCACCGCGCGGATCAGCCGCAGCTCGCCAATCAAGTCGGCGTCGTTCGTTTAGCCGGCACTGCTTCATCATCGGCGTCGTCCAATAATAATATTAAAATGGAATACCCTCATCATAACGATGGCGGCGACGGCGGCCCTACGGTCGTTATGACCTCGCCCAATGGTCACCACCATCACGACGGCGGCGTCGTTATGCATTCGCAGCACGTCGAGGTCATAAAAACGGCCGGACACGTGGCGCCCTTACATACGAGTTCGTCCAACGATCATCATCATCATCAACAACATTTGAGCCCGAAGGAGATGGACAGTCAAAATAACGCGCAAATGTTACAGGTAAGCAAAGAAAATGCGTTAAAATGTGTTTTTAGGGTCTTTTCTCATTTTGAGCAACTTTTCGGCGGTTTCGAGCAAACTTTCATCGCTGGCTAATGACTTTTCAGCGCGCACCGGACGTGTTTTTGTTCAGCCCATTTCAATGACTTTGCAAATTTTCAAACGCTAATGAATGGTTTTTATCGTTTCTGCAAATTTTCAACGCTCGCTCGTCTTAATGCGCGTCGTCTATTGTAATTTCGCGGCGCGAGATTGTTTCGTACTGTACGATGATAGTTCGTGTTCGGCAGCTCGAACGACAGAAGAATGTTCGTTTTCATTAGTCGAACGAAATGCCGATTGATGAAAACCAGTTTTCGTCTGCACGTAGAGTTTGAGGGGGGACCGAATCGTAAAATTTTCCCAGCCAAAGTTTTTTACTTTTTTTTTGGCCACCAGTTTTTGCATGCATCGTTGTTGTTGTTTTTTTGCTCGAAACCGAATTAGCCAGCGCCGATTTTTTGTTTTTTAAATCTATTAACTATGGAGGAAAATGCCTTGCAGTCGGAGCCGCTGTCAGCGTTCGTTTCACTGTTTAAGGAGATGAAAAACATGCGCGTCCCGGTTTATGACCCTTACCAGGGTCGACCCGGCGCCATCTACGGTCAGATGTCCACGGGCGTTTACGATTCATTGGCGCCGACGGCGCAAACCGCCTACGGCAGTCTATCGGCGCTGCAACCCACGCAACATATTTTGCAACCGTCTTATGCAAATTTATTGGCGTCGACGGGTCAGGACTATTATAACCCTTACGATCAGAATTATTATCGTCGCCCTTTGCCTTCCATGCACCACGAAACTACCCAAGAGCTTATAGACAGGTCGGTGATTTTGTTTTTTTTAATGAGTTTTGCATTTTTTCTTGCATACTGAGTTGGCACGACAAGTTTGTTGTTTTATGGCACTTTTGCGATTACATTCGCCGTCATTTGTAGGTTGTCCAACAGGCAAACTCAGCAAGTCGAAATGCCTTCTCCAGTGGACAGTGGCATTGGACCCGAGCTTATGATAACCCCAAAACAGGAGATTCACGATAATTCAGTAAGTTAGACTGTTCTGTTGGTTTGTTTGGCTCGATTCGATCGTTTTGAACACACCGATTTTGTTTTTTTAAGAACTTTTTGTACACCGATCTACATCCGAATATCATTCATTCGCTACAGCAGCAGCAACAGCAGAGATCGGTGAAAGATTGTACAAGTCCGATTAGTTCGTCGTCGAACGACAGGATCGTCACAAATCGTGAATCTCCCGTGAATATTCCAAAGATGTAAGTCTGTGCGAGATAATTGCTTTTTAAAACAAAAATTTAACTCGACATTGAATTAACTTTTCAGCGTCTCGTTGCTCGGATTTCAGTACACATTGGAAGCTCCTTTGTCGACCAGCGTCCGCAAGGACGATGACCGATTGACCTACATTAATAAAGGTAAATAACAACTAACATTTCACTGGCTTCTGTGCTAATTTTTGTTTTGTAAATGAATTACAGGGCAGTTTTATACCGTCAGCTTGGATTATCTTCACGACTCGTCGAAGCCATTGAAATCAATGACTGTGAAAGTAATTATTGATTTATGCTGGATAACTTACAGACGAGTACAATAATTTTGTTTTTCCAGACTATTATGCTGCTCGTTTTTCGCGAAGACAAACCGTACGAGGAGGAAATCAAATGCTGGCAATTTTGGCATGCTCGTCAGCACAGCGTAAAACAAAGAATTTTGGACGTTGGTAAGTCGGCTGCAAATATTTTTTTTCCAGCTTCATTGACATTCTTGCTAGTTTCCAATGATCTTTTCCGAAAAATTTGTTTTTTAACAAACTTTTCGCGCATTTCCTGCTGCAGCAGCAATTTGATTTGTTTCTTGATTTCCTGATTTCAGATGCTAAAAACAGCTCGGGAGTTGTAGGGCCAATCGAAGAAATCGCTCACAACGCCATTGCGTTTTATTGGAATCCTGCTGAACAACCTGCTAAAGTAACTAGACAGTGAACATTTAATGGACTATAGTTGATATCTAATCATTGGTTCATTTGCAGATTAACGTCGCTGTACAATGTTTGAGCACCGATTTCAGCAATCAGAAAGGCGTCAAAGGTCTTCCATTGCACTTGCAAGTGGACACGTTCGACGAAGCCGACAATAAAAATATGCCCTTCCATCGAGGCTACTGTCAGATAAAAGTCTTCTGCGATAAGGTATCATTTTGATGAAAAAAACAAAAAACTTGTTGGCGATTTTGTTTTGCAATGCAATTTTGCGTTACAGGGAGCCAATCGAAAAATGCTGCACGAGCAAAGACGTGACGAAAAACGAAGAATGCAAGGGAGGAAGAAAACCGACGGAGAATACTACGAAAATTGCGACAGATCGGAATTTTATCACATGTCGGATTTAAGCAAGCCGGCAGTCCTGTTCGCACCACCTGAAGATTATGACCGAGTACGATGGTCAACTATAGTTCGTAATACATGAGCAACTATAGTTCTTTCCGAAGCATCTATAGTTGGTCGTAAATCACTAAATCACAAAAGGTGGCTAGTAAGACAAGTTTCATTAGAAATTTGTTCGTTTTTCAGGCTTTTTCGTCGCTAGACGCTTTTTACACGACTATCGACGGATCGAACGCTATGTAAGTCGTCAATGAAACAAATACGGTTTATGGCCAGTGAATATTCGTGCTTTTTTCAGCAACAATCATCAGATAATCAAAGACGATATTACGAGCGGTGAATCGAGATCGCCGCCCATTAAAAAGCGGAAAATGAATCCGGCGAATCGAGGTACAGTTAGATTCAATTCACAGATTCATCATTGATTTCAACCCCAGACTGTCGCTCACTTTACACTCGTGTACGGCTTCCACTTTACACTGGCTGTTTCAGTTATGATCTACGTTCGGAAGACTGACGAGCAAATTTTCACGCCTTTACATTTGGTTCCGCCGTCAGTCGAAAGCATTTTGAAGTCGGTCGGCGACAAATACAACGTCGACAAAAGTCGCATTACGGGTGTTTACAAGCAAAGCGCGAAAGGGTAACGAGGCGAAAACCAGTTTCACCGAAAATGAGGAACTGTACGAAACTGTGTTTTTTCTCATCGTGTTCCTTGTTTGCTTGCTGTAGGTTTACTGTAAAAATGGACGACGAGATGGTGCGTCACTATTGTAACGAGGATTCGTTCTTATTGCACTTTAACACGTCCGACGAGGGAACGACGTACAGCGTCACGTTGGCCGAATTGGACGTTATGAATTCGTCGCCGTGCTCGTCTCCGACGTGAAAAAAGCAAAAAACGCGTTCGACAGAATCGTTTTTCGAGTCATTTTCTCACTTCAACACGTTTTTACTGTTGAAATTCTTTGAAATTTTGAAAATTCCTAATGTATCTTTTTGTTGAATCTGTGATGCTTACCTTGCTTTTTTCGAAATTTTCCGCCTCTGTCGCCTTACTGTAGCTTCGATATGCAAGTTAGAGTGTGAAGCTTATTTTTCATTGCTGTTTTTTGCGTGCTTCGTGCCATGTTGAGGTGAATTTTTTGGTTGTACAAAAAAGCATATTTTTCTTTGGAAATAATTTTTACGATATGCAAATTTTCTTTCGGCAGCTACAGTATGAATATAATTTTTTTGGCCGACTATCGTTCTGTTGTTGCTTTATCTCAGGGTCTGAAGTTTTCTGTATCGGTCGAAATTAAGTAACGTAGTTATTAACCTTACCTACCTGCATATCGATATACTGTAAGCTTGCAGTTAAAAGTCAAAAAAATGTTTGTTGTAAGTTTTTTCGTTCATTGAAATTTTTTTGTTCCATGTTTTTGTTTGTTTTTTTGGAAAAACGTTTTGTGGATCAAAAGTGTTCTGGCTAATGATTATTTTTTGTTTTTCGTTTCGACTTTCGTGGATATTTTTATTATAAAAAAGTTGCCGAGATATATTTATCGTCCGCCGACGGTGCCCTTTTCTGTATGAACAAATATTTAAACGTGCTGTAGATTTTTCGTTAGACGAAGTCGAGCAAAAAAAAGAAAAGGTGATTCGCTATCTATGATTTTTTTTATTTTATGAAATTTTTTTCGTTTATTTTTTATTATGTTAGTTTGTCCGGTTAGATTATAAAGAAATTAAAAAAATTATGCACAAGCACGAAGAAAACACGACCGCTCGTCGAGACGACAAAATTCATACTGATAGTTTACACTTTACATTTTTCGATTTTCGATAAGGCCGTTCAGGCCAACAGGAAAAGCAACACTGACACTTTACACTATTAATTGGAGAGTATCAGAAAACAAAGTTTTCAACCAATATTTTGTTTTGAACATATGTTTATGGTAATTTTTTGACATTTATTCGTATTGCTCTATTAAAGTTAAAAATGTCAAATTATAAAACGAAAATGTTAACGATAAATTTTTTATATATGTTTTTTATTTATTCCGTTTAGAACCTCTGAAAGTTATTAAACAAATTTATTCTTTAAACTTTGCAGCAATAAAAAAATAGAAATTTTGAGAAACTTTCAATTTTCTTTTTTTTTAAAAAGCACTGGATAAATATATGTTTTTTTCTTGAGACATTTTTTAAACACTGCAAAAAATTCTGTTGTTTCAACCCAATTTTTTTGTGGTAACTGTGTCCATGCCCATGTCATGAGTCACAGTTACCGCAAAAAAATTGGGTTGAAACAACGGAATTTTTTGCAGTGAATGGGTTCGAAAAAAATATTTTCCATTGATATGCTGTTAGGAATTATTGGAAAAGAAATTGCAATTAACGATATCGCAACAGATACAAGTTGCAGCCATATCGATTTCGATGATCCAGTGGAAAATAAATCGAACTCTGATCACATTTGGAGACCCTATACGGATTCGGTTGGAAACCAATGCGGTCAAATTCACGACGAAAAATCAGATGTGCCAGAACCTCCAAGTAAGCCTTTTAATGATGAGGATGAAGATTTGGTTAATCATGGAAGTCAATTGAGCACGACAGTTAACAACAGGGACCTAATTCTTGTATAGACAGTGAACGATTCTGACTAGTTTTAGAAAAACAGAAACGACTTCGAAGTTTGTTCACAAGAGAGCAGTTGAGATACATGGAAGACAAGTTTCAAGAGAACCATTACACGAGTTCGGTCGAAAGAGCAGAAATGGCACTGGCTCTTGGATTAACATTAAATCAGGCGAGTGAATTTAACTAAACACAATGTAGCCTGCAGTCAAGTTTTTTATTACTGCAGATTAAAATTTGGTTCCAAAACAGAAGAACAAAAATGAAGCGATTAACTCAACTCAATGTCAGGAAGCAGTCGTCGTTGGAAGCTGTAAAGAGAGACTAAAATTATATCCAGATTCGAGATTTAAGATTAAAATAAAAAATTATTTATTGTACAATTAAATTTTCACATTGAGGATATTATTACGCAAAATTTGTACAGTTGAGTTACACGTCTGAACATTTGCTTGCCAAGCTGCTTTACCAGCAAAAAGTCACGCTTTCCAGTGAGGAAACAAAATTTACTTTCAAAGCGAACACACCGGGGAAGGTAACAATATGAAAAACAAGGTCAAATGAAAAACGTTAACAATAAACGCAATCAAAACAAACTAATAAATGAAATAAAAAAAACAATTATTACATTCAATAAAAATTTAAATCGAATCAAAATAACTTATTTCGTACACGCTCATGAAAGAAGGGTTTTATTTTCAACGTATAGCAAAATCGGCGAGGAATGTGTATTTTCCAATACTTGAATCGTACCGTAGACGGGAGAGTCAAGGTAAATTTCGACGCAGAGCAAAACGGCGCGAAATTCGAAATTTTCTCAACTTTCCTAGCAAATTTTGCGATTAAGCTAGCTGAGGTTGAGACATATAATAACTCCAATAGACCATGTTGAAGAAAAAGAAACAGCACGGAAATACCAGTCTCGAGATAACGTCTATCCGTTTTGACCGTTCCTTATATTTCGACAACCACATTCGGAAACAATTATTGCAATTTGTTCGCTTTATTCGTTTCGGCATGTGACCGGACGATAATTCTAACGGGTTACCCATCATTAAAGGCCTCTGAATTAGAAACGATGAAATAAAACAAAATAAATAGCCTGCTATTAGCCTAACCGTTCAAGAACTGGATTTAAGAGTCCTACCGTGTGTTACAGTATCCTGTACAGTGCAGCAGTGGCAGTGATTACATGTGCAGTAAGTGCTAGTGAAATAAACTCGAAGCTTTCATGCCCATCATTAATTATCCCCTAGTCATCTTATTACAGTATACCGTAGGTGCCCACGCGGAAAGGTTTCATCGTCTTTAAAACAAAGATATTGCAGATTTCATGAATAGCTAGTAAAAAAATCACTTTTCGAGGTAAATCAGTTTTCGAGCTACAAAGTGTCCTGAAATCAAACTTTACCAGCATGGGCACCTTTTCTTATGTACATTACAATGAATCACAACGTAAAATTTATCTTGTTTTCAATTTTGGCTCTCATATTAAGTACCATCATTCCAATATTGCGTTCTTCTCGTTCGACATCGCACGCTGGACACGGGTCGTCCAGCGCCATGCCCACTTGATGTCTATGCTGCGTGTGAGTGGCCGAAGCCGACGGGACGAGCGGGGGGTGAGCCCCGGGTCCAGCCGTGGGCTGTTGCGGAACCGTGACGTTGGCCGGCGGCGGTGGGGGGGCGTTCATGGAACCCAAAGTGACCTTTTGCTTTTTTCGCTCCTTCTCCAGAAATTCCACTCGCCCGGCGTAGTTGACCAGGGCGAATTCCAACAGGGCGCCGAATATGAACGCCAAACAGACACCGATCCAAACGTCCACAGCCTTCGTATAGGAAACGGGCGGCAACTTAGCGTTGACCCCCGACGCTTGAGTGGTCATGGTCAGCAATGTTGTGACCCCTAGGCTGACCCTGGCCGGCACAGCATCCTTGTCGATCCAAAAGTTGACCCACGACACGACCACCAACATGAAACTCGGTATGTATAATTGAATGAGATAGAAACTGTATTCTCGTCGCAGTAGCAGGACTGTTCGCAGGCAACTGTATTCGCCTGCAGATCACGAAAAAAAAACGGATTTTTGTCACACAGTGGTCATTTTCGCCTGCAGGTTTTTTGCTTCTGTTTTTTTGCGGCAATTTTATGAATGTATCCAAAAGACACATGCAAAAACGGAAAATCATACGCGCTCTTTCACTGTTCTCATCAGAAAAACGTATCAAAAGAGCAAAAAACAAAAATAGAATCGAGCTACACAAAAAGCAACAGGAAAGTTAAAATTTTCAAAAATTGCAGTATCGTACATACAGTAAATCAGCAAAATGCAAAAAAGATTTACGGTTTAAAAATCGGAAACGAAGAAAAGAACAGCATTAACAAATCAAATTTCAAAAAGTCACTGGCTAAAAGAAAACACTGTCGACAACTTTCCTCCGGGTGAACAAATTTTCTGCGCTAGCCAGTCATTAATGATGTCGTTTTTTAACACTAACCAGTTTCTCACTGTACGTTGTCCGCAGTGTTTTCCTTTAAAGAGTTTCGAAAAGTTACACGTTTTAATGAACGGCAAACATTTTTAAAGCTTCGAGCTACGGGGATATGCATAAGTTTTTGTAAATAACACAGAATCTTCAATTGTGCATGCTAAGATTCATTTTTCGACACGATATCGTGTAAAATTAACACGAAATCGGTCGAAGTTTGCATCAGACAGAGGAACACGGACGGACATATCACGTCAAGTAATACACCCAATAGATGCAATTGAAAAGGAAAAAACCACAGGGGAAAACCATGCGAGCGACGACGTCGATACGTTTGGAACGTTCTTTATATTTCGACAGCCACATGTCCAAAAGATTCCTGCGTCGTCGGACGTGTTTTTTGCCCGATGCCGACGTGGAGGAGCTAATTTTTGGCTCGTTTACATTCCTCAAAACGTGTTGCAAAACGGTCGAGTACCGTTGATTAGTCGCCGTCGGTTTCTGCAAACACACGCAAAAATGCATTGCATTCGGGGTAGAAAATGCAAACACGATGGAAATTTAGCCAGTGAAGTCGTATGGAAGGAAAGTGTACACATGCATACACTGAAGCAGTTCACGTCATGCAAAAGTTCATGAACGAGTCGTGCAAAAGTCCACGGGTGAGTCGTGCGCAAGTCCAATGGTGAGTCGTGCACTGGGTGAGTCGAGCAAGCATTCCATGCGTGCACCATGCTTAAGCCCATGCAACTCATGAGTCCATAGTTATCGCATGCTGTACAGTCCTGCGCCTCGTAAACAGCCACCGTCGAACGACAGACACTACCGAATAACAAGAAAAAGATAAAATTCTAAAAGAGACACAGATAGCGAGTTGGCGTGTTACATTTTTCGTTTCGAAACCTAACTATGACGACGATAAATTGCTACGACTCATATTTTACCATAGAAAACGTATTGTAATTGATTTGTTGGTCGTTGGACGAGTCGCCCGGCTCCATGGTCATATCGACGGCGGTGGTCGGCGGCGGAGGTTGCTTCCTGTTGGGCGGACCCCTCCGCGAGGCGCCGCCCACGTTTCGCATGATGTCCTTGCGCGCCGCGTAGTTGACCAGGGCGAATTCCAATAGGGCGCCGAAAATGAACGCCAAACAAACGCCGATCCAAACGTCGATGGCCTTCGTGTAAGACACGGGCGGCAGTTTGGCGTTGACGCCCGACGCTTGCGTGGTCATGGTCAGCAGAGTGGTCACGCCGAGGGTCACTCGCGCCGGCACGCTGTCCTTGTCCAACCAGAACGACACCCAACTGACGATGACCAACATGAAACTCGGTATGTACAATTGCAGTAGATAATAGCTGAACTCTCGACGCAGTATCAATATCGTCCGTAGGCAACTGTACTCGCCTGCAGAGTACAAGAATCGCCGCTGGCTAACTCATTTTAGTTGCTCGTTTGCGAAAAACACGCAGAAATGACACTTTTGGACTTTTGTTGGAAAAAAACAATTATTTGAACATTTGGTTTGGAAAAACATTTTTCATGCAGGGTTACTGTAAATATATTATGGCCAGCGGAAAAACGCTTCGCGTGCAACCGAGGTAATTGGAAAAAATAAATATATAAGAGCAGCAGCAGCAGCAGCAGCAGCAGCAGCAGCAGCAGCACTCGGAAGTATAATATAAAAATAAATACAAATTTTCATCTGTAGGAGCCAAAAGCCATGCAGAAATGCAATTTTTTTGCTTTTCGCGGCTTTATTTGCGCATTTTTGTGAAACTTATACGAGAATTCGCCTCTATTTCTCGGAAACTCGCTTACCCGTCGACGTTATGCTCGTACAGTAATCCGTGTTTACTTTTTCCAATTTGAAACTAGGAAGACTTCGTTCTAGACCGACTTTCTTTTGCACTGGGTCAGTTTCCTTCCAGACATATTTTATGTCATTTGTTGTGTAAGCATCTGCAAATAAACGAAACTATAGTTCGATACAGTATGTTCATGGAAAAACGGACATCTAAACTACATTGATGTTTCTAGGAACAGAAAATTACACACAATGAAGAAAACAAAACAAAATCGAAGCAAGAAACACAACATTGATTAGCAACCTCGCAAGCTTCAAACCAGTGCACAAATTCAACCGGACAAACTTCGAATCAATGTATAAAACACAAACAAACGAAAAAAATACAGAGAACTACGGAGTATTTTGAAAACCCAAGTGGAAGTGGTATCTATACTTAATGGGGACATTATAGGACTGTTTTTTGCGATCGAAATGCTTGATATCCATGCTTGTATGGGCTTAATATTAAGCAAGAAACGGTTTTAGATGGTCAACAATAGTTGAGGATAATGAGCTGGATTGAGGGCAAGCAAGAACCAATGTCAGGGTCGACGAAAACAATAAAATAATGTAAATGGTATAAAAAAATCAAATATATTGACTGCCTCCATATTTTCTCACTCTAAACAAACTTACAACTGGCAAGATCAAGTAAACATGTTTGATTATCCAATGGATAATACCCCAAGTCCATTGGACACGATAATACCAAAGATAATCTGAAAACACCGTCTAAGTAAAATCTAACAGTAAAACAGTAAGAAAAAACGACAGATTTTCTAATTATAGACCTCTATGGAAGGCAGGTTTTCACAGGTCTATGACAGAACTATAGACAGTGGCCCGAAGGGCTCCGAAACAAAATTTCTGCCTGCTCTTGGACAGTGAACGACAAATAAGTGTGTGAATCCGAGAACAGAATGACATATCGGATTAGTATGGATTTTGTAACTCCGCAGACAAAAAGAACAGCTATACATATAAACGAAATCCTGCAACCCATCCATTCATACTGTTCTTTTTCAATATAAAAACAACATACAAGAATACAGTTAGTTTTTGTCTAGAATGAATGAACTTCGACTACACACCGATTGTGTTAGTGTCATGTGTGATTTTTAGTTTTTTATTTCACTTACAACTGGCTAACTCTATGTTGCACGTTTGCTGATCCAGAGGATAATTCTGTAAGTTCATGGGGCATGATAGTGTCAATGTTATTCTAAAATAAGTTTCTTCATACGCAGACTGGCGAACGGAAAAAATGCATTAAATGTTATTATTTTTGGATGATTTTTTGTTTTTTTATCAACTGATCAGGGCACTGAGTCGATGGGTCGCTGCGATTGGTCGAAAAGAGCTTGACGATCAAGTATCCAGTACGCCTTCTTACCTCACGCTGTACAGTATCTTTCCATTGGAATATATTCTTATCAATACGTTCGGCTTGTCGATTTCGTGCTTGCGAGCCTCTTTCTCGTTTTGGAAGAAAGTATCCGGCATCCAGATCAATTGCCCGGGGGCAAGGATCACGAACGGTAGATGGGCGATATCGCCGAGATCTTTGTAAGCTAAACGCGGATCGTTCCATTCTTCTCGAAATGTAAACTGAGCACTGTATTCCTGAAGCAACAATAAACAACTCATAATTTGTTTGCTTACACGTTGAAGTGGTCAATTTCTGATTGCATATCAATATTTGCTCGTTATGCATCAAAATTTGCTCACGATTTGCTTGTTATTCTTTCGCAACTGGCTATTTATTGAAACTTTTCATCAAACAGCGGCAATCAAGTATATAACATCCTAGACGCTTTTTTCTCTATCCTTGAAGTGCCGTTTACTTCGCTCGAGAGATTTTCCCGATGAATAGATAGCTAATAGAAAAAACTGCTCGAGTATCCTCGTCTGGTTACTCGAAATCTCTCTCCCTCGTTCCAATACTTTTGATTCCCATAAAAGACTACCCTCCTTGAAACATTCTATCGTAAAAATCTAACGAAACGAATAAGCGAAGGAGTTTGAGAAAGATGAAGATTGCGTCGAGACTCAAATCTTCAACCATTCATTATTCGAACATTGTTGTTGTTTAATTCAAAGATGGCTTTTGATTCATTACAAGCAAAAAAAGTGCTGAGTGATGCACGAATTGGATTCACCTGGCTGAATTTAAGTGTAGAACTATGAATGTACTTTTCTCAGGAATCAATCAAATGAACTACTTGAGCTTGATTATTTTAAATATTTATGAAAGGACGCATCATTCGATCATGCGCGAGTAGTAAAGTTGCATAAGAAATTAGTAAGTCAGAAAAGTCGCAGGGGAAGAAACATTAAAATGGAAAGTACGTCGCTGAGTCGCGCAAGTTCGCTAGCTGAGACGCGAAAAGTGTTTCGCAAAGCGTTTTTCGCTCACCATATTGACATCGTCGATTTTACTGATAGTTCTGAGCATAATGTTGACAGTGACCATCACCGGACCGCCCGTGTCCGAATTCGACGAGTTCAAACCTTTCGGCCTCACTCGCCAATTGTAATTAGCGAGAATTTTCTGTATAACGTCCTGTTCAGTTAATTTGTCCGTAACTTCCCCTTCGTTGAGTTGTTTCTTGGAGATTTTCGCTTTCGAGGGAGCGTATCGTTTCGAGCGTACATGCGTCGAAGTTTCACTATTGTCCGCAGATTCATCGACGAAATCGCTGCAAGGCGCGAGCACAGTCACGTTACTCGCCACGTTTTTGCGTGGAAACTACAGTTTGAAAACAAACTTACTCCTGTATTCTGTCGCATTCGTAGCACCAAAGCGATAAGAAAATAAGCAAGAAATATTTGTCATATTGCATTTTCTTCTTCCACAAAGACACAACATGAAAATAATAATTATTAATAAATGTAAATGTTAACTTTTTACATTCGGGAATGGTCTCGGGTATCTGAAAAAAAAACGGCATCAAATTTTCAAATTCATCACTCGACTTCTCGGCGCGTAATTAAAACTGACAAAACAACAACCGAAATCAATCACCACTTTGTAAGACCCCTCTACACGTAGATCATGCTGTACGCTGCGCCTGTTGGATGGAACTATAGTTTGCGTTAGTAAGGGTAACTAAAAGCAAATGGCCTGTCTCTCTTAGCTAGCTAGCTAACTCTAAACTCTTGTTCAATTTTGCTGACATGACGAAAGATTGACGGGCGAAGTAAAAATAAAGATTTCTATGTGTATCTTTTTTCTATATTGATTCCACAAGCATATTTTAGCCCGTCGGCTGGTTGGCTGGTGGGCTGATTGTCTTCGACGAGACGAAAGAGAAGATCGAATGTCGAAACGAGGAATTGAAGACCAAAACCAAAAATGTGGATTTTTTTCTCACTAGACATAAATTCATTCGCTTTTCTTTCGTTCTTTCTTCGGAGATTACGAGAGAAATGAGTTATTCGTGAATGTCATCATCATCATTCATTTGCATAATCTGACTGTAATCCTCTTTGTTTGAAGGATAAAAAAACAAAATCTCTGCGCTCGCTAACCATTCATCAATCCCTCGAGACAGTCGAAGAACAATGGGCAACAGACCGTAATATACACGAAGAATTCATGCGCATCGCTTACTGTAATGAATGCGCCCTCCGTCCGTCGCCCTTACTTGGATAAAGTTTGATAAATCCATATGAACAAAGTAAAATCATAAAATTTCGCAAAAATCAGCATCTAGCCGACTTTAACGAAAAATCGCCCTGTATCGGACGAGCATGGAACGATTTGCAGTCGGGCAGAGTTGTTTTTCGAACAGTTAATTTGTTTTTCGAGGTATTAAACCGAGTCTTCCATTCGGCGAACTCATTGTCTAAGAGGATTCCAGAAATACAGTATACATCTCGAAAATCCACAATATAATCCCTTCAACGTGCGCTCGGCAAATAGTAGACAGTGGAATTTTCCGCCGAGATAGCGAAGATTTGGGGGATGGAAAAACGTTCGAGCAGGGCGGGAAAAAATCCTCTTTCGCTTCTTCGGCGCCTGAGAACCGAAACTAAGCCTGTCGCACGAGAAATCGGCCTAGGGGCTTTTTCGCCTCAGGTTTAAACTTCCTTATCGGAAAAATGTTCTATTTTTTTTTGCTCGCCTCGCTAAAATGGAAGGACGAGCGGCAAGCGAGCGAGGCAAAGCGCCGAGGAAAATATATATAAATTGACAGAAGAGAGGAACTCGTTAAGAGAGTTAAGCTTGAAGAAGGTTTTTCTGGCGGGAACACGGACGACGATTTATTGACGATAACCCGCAGAATAGCAAACACGCGAGACGAGCCGGAGACAGCTGCGTCACCGAGGGCTAGGGTACTAGATACCCCGATGGGCGGCGCGATATCGCGTCTCGAGAACTAGGGACGCGGGACCTGTTGAGCGAGATAACGGGCGAAAATCTTCGCTAGCTCAAAATCGTCGCAAGCAGCGCCTATTGGACGGCGGCCAAAACAAGCGTTCGCCCTAAATCTTGCAAAGTCGAACTAAGTTGGACGCGAGTCGAGTCGATAAAATTGCTTTTTTTCGAATGTAACGCGCAGAAAAACGGTGCTACGGTGGATTTTTCTTTCTTGCTTTTTTTTCATTACGAACCGATATTGTTTTTCTAATTTATCATGACATTTACATTATTGACGTAACTAACGAACGGAGTATTGGATGACGAAAGATACACCGTCCAACGTTTTTACAATGAACTCGAGCACCGATCGCTCATTAGCCAATACAAGTGAGACGAAATCCATGGCTATGTAACCCGGCAAAGTGTGTAGGCTGTTGCTAATTAACGAGCATTTTTTGTTCATGCAATACATTAATATTTACTAATTGGAGAAACATGAAAAAAACGTTATAGAACGCATTTGATTTGGCTGATTTATCGATTTCAAGTTAAGAGTTTCATTTTTCCATGAAAGTTTCCGATAGAAGGAAATTCAGTTAAGCAATGCGCCGACAGATAAATCGCAAGCAAAAAAAGTGCTACAGACAGTGATTTAACGAGCACATTTCTTACCTCCATTTAACAACTGCATCGCAAATCAGCCGAATGTCCTTCATACGAACGATACCATTCTCCACGACGAATCGTTGTCTTACTGTAGTCAACAGTTGTACAATCAAGATCCACGGGCGTACGCCGTTCGTTTATAACGAGGAACGATTTTATGAACCGTACAGCGTTGGAGATGGTAGAATTATGAAACCATCGAACGGTGCGATTAAACAAATGTCAGCCGGTTGTCAATCAAATTACATATTAACCGTTAACGACGTGGCTTGCGACTGGAGAGTTAACGTTTCCCTCCAACTAAATGCTCGTTTATGAGGCGAGCGAGTGAGGAAAAATTGTATCGCCGTCGGGGTATGTTTTCTTCAAAACCGAACCGCACTCATGGAGCATTATTTTCCCGTCCATTACTCAAAACGATATACTACATACACATACATATTCGCCGAATCGATTCTTAAAAGCCGGATTTTTTTTTCGCCGTCTTCTTCTCTCCAACTCTTTTCCTTTCTTTTTCCTTTCATTCTTCTCGCCGATAAACCATTCGTCGCCCCATAATCGGAAAGAGACGAGTCTTTTTCTTTCTTTTTTTTCTTTGTAGCGCGCGCTAGCGTCGAAAAAGTGCTCGCCAGTTAAAGAATCGAGCAAAATCGGAGAAGTTTTGCGCCTGAGCCGGATTTCGCCTCGGAGACGACTAAAAATTCGTCGCCTCTCTTTTTTACCGAGTTCGGAGAGACGACCGATCGGTCTCTAATTGGACAAACGATACTATCGGCGTAGACGTTGACGTTGACGAAAATGGCATTCGATGATTTCCTATCCTATTTTTCTTCGCCGAAACACTAAAAAAAGTGTTCCGATGCTTCGACTCGAAAGCTAAAATCGTGCGCTAGCCTCGGCCGAAGTTAGTTGGGGTTTCTTCATTATACGGCCGAATCGTTTGTCCGAAAAGATTCGTCTTTCTCTTTCCGCCGACGAGTTTCGCGCCGAACTAACTTTTTCTTATTTCTTTTTCTCCGTTGCTAAGGAAATACGTTTGGTCGCTTAATTCATTAGAAGGCTTTTAAAATTTAAACACTTTCACGCGAAGACGGATTGCGGCGGTGCCGAGCGCAGGAATTTTGCTTTCCGACGAACTAGTCAGTGACGTCATCAGCTCGGAGGGTACCTGCGAAAGAATGCAAAACTTTTAGGTGGTGACGTCGCTGCTGCGAGCACCTCATCGACAGTGACGTCACTGCGACGCGCGCAAATTATAGCCAGTGACGTCACTGCGATGCTTGCGAAATTATAGCCAGTGACGAAAAACAGATTTATAGGCAGTGACCGAGAGTTTTGCTTTATACCTCGTAAATTGCTTCGATAAACATCTTTTCCGTCCTATTTATTTTATTCCTTAGTTTGATTGACGCTAATCTAATTTTTATCGCCGCCGCTTTTCCCCCCATTTCGCGGTTGACAAAAAAATTATAGCGATTTTTAAAAAAAAAGAGAAAATTGCCGATCGGTCGGCGCTCGTTGGCATTCTTGAAAGAGCCAGAAACCTACTCGGGGCCGACACTATAGTTAGTTCTTCCGATAGCTTTACTATTATCACTATGGAAATCGACTGGACACGTAACGAAAATGTCAAACTCGAAAGCGAAATCGTATTTCAAACTCGAACGCTTTGGCGAAATATAATTTTTTTTGCTCTTTTCATTTTAATGAAAAACGGCGGTTTCATGGTCGATCGTCATGTTTCAAAAAATAAGAACAAATTATGAACAAGCAGGCGTGAGTTGTGAAAAACTGCTCGTAAACTTAATGGTCAGACGCATTTTGCGTTTGTTTGACGATGAAATGGTCACATTTTTGTTTTATTGTCATATTTTGTTAGAGCCATTGATAAGCGAGCGAAAATCAATGATTATCCGATGCATTCGAAAAATTCAACCACCGCCTCATTGGCGATGAATTTCTTCATCGATTCGTCCAATAATCCGATTGTTGCATCGATCCCGCCAGCGGATTTCGATGGCAGTAAAATCGCTAGTCCATCAAAAGCCTTAACAGGAATGCGAAAGCTGATCGGATTTCCGTAGCCGAAATCCGTTTCGTAAATCGGAAATCCTGCCCAACTCGTTACAGCGAAATTGTCGGTGATGAACGATTCGAATCCCGGTCGGATCAACGACTTATCCGGTTGATTTTCCACCCAATTCAAACAGTCTACCATCCATTCCGAGTTACTTTTGTCCACCGACTGGCGAACCGTGAGCGCTAGTTGACCCAGCGGCAGGTTTCGAATAGAAGCCGCGCTTTGCTCGCAATAGACGAAAAAATTCACGTTTCCCAAATAGGAATCGGGCAACGGGGGCGAAAATCGCTTTCGACCATTGCAAGCCATGCCGAGCTTGATGATGACGTCACCGTCTAATCCACGAGCTTCAGTGACGGCCTGCCACAGCAACGCCACGAGCGCGTCATTGGTGGAAATGAACCTGCAAATCGTTGCTTACTGTAACTATGTGTAGATTTTGATCGGTAATTCGCATATACTTGTCACTGGGCGTCAGTTGCGATGTTAATTTTTGTTTTAATTTATTTAAATTATCCTTGCTAATGTGAAATATCCTAGCTGTACACCGAGGAAAGCATTGCGCAATCTTTTCCCGCCTTTCAGCAGACATTTCCCCGCTGGATATAGCGTATTCAGGATGGTCGAATCGCGTTGGAACCAAGGAACCGAACAAAAGTTTTCGATCTTTTCCATCAAAAGTTGTTAGGCTGCAATCTGGCTTGAAAGCTTAACGAAAATTCAAGTTTCAGTTGCTCGGCTGATACATAGCAATCGATGCTGACTTGTCAAACTAACCATTCGCTATTGACTTAAAGTCGACTTACGAGCGTACATGCTTGAGCTGTTGACTTATCGAACTAGCCGGTCGGCTTACTTGCTTGGAACTAGCCAGTTGACTTACTTGCTTGAGCCGTTGACTTATCGAACTAGCCAGTCGACTTTACTTGCTTGAGCTGTTGACTTATCGAACTAACCAGCTGATGCTTGCTTGCGCTGCTCATTATATCAGCAACATTTACTTGCGCTGTGAATAGCTAGCAAATCCAAAAGATTCATAATACTTGCATCAGCCCACGACTTTAAGAAAGTGAAATATCCGTGACCATCGGCTAGCGAGTGATGCATGGCTATAGCAAGCATGACAGACTTGTCGGTCAGATAAATAATCTTGGCTTTGAATAAAAATCCGTCCGTAGTTGAAAGATCGATTATATTGTCGGATAGCGACAATTGGCCGAATTTGCTTGCTTCCAACAATTCCATGCCGAAATCCGCTTCGGCCACGATGAATTGGACGCCTTCATTGTTGCAGTCCACCTCCATTTTTCCATCGGCTAACGTCACAATCCGACCAGCGAGTTCGTAGAATCGATCCAAAACGAGAATCAAGGATTTTCTCATTTGATCCGCAGGCATGTACTTTTCGACTCGAGCACCATTTTTGTAAAACAGTACGCCTCCCGTGTACAGTTTCGGCATGACCAAATCGTTGTTACTCAGCACAGTCCGATACGCAGGTTGGGTTACTGTAGCTCGCAGAACTTCGGTAGACGTTACAGTAATCGTCATACTGTGGAAGCACTTAAATAAATTTACAGTAACTTTAAGATTCGCAGTTAAGTTTACTAAAAATTATTTTATCCAGCACTTTTAAATACAAGCAAAAAAACAAACAAAAAAATTGATGAAAATTTATTTTTACATAAAAAAATCAAAAATCGAACTAAAATACGCTCGACTTGAATCTAAACGGGCAAAAATAGAATACTTATCAATAGCCAAAAAATTTTTGCACAAAAAACAACCCAAAACATGATCACATAAAGATCGAAAAAATTCAAATTTTGAAACATTATATGTGCACTTCTGTATCAGGATTACTGTAACTTAGATTATATACCGAAGAAATGTACATTAGCGATAATCAGGTTAATGTAAAATTCTTATACCAATTAGCGCTTTTTCTTCAATTCTTCGAAACGACGAGTTAAATCGTCGAAATCCAAATCATCGGCGTCGTTTTCAGTTCCGCCGCCTTTACCCGAATTTTTATTATTGAAATTAGCTCCGTTGTTTTTCAAATTGCCGCCACCGCCGCCGCCTCCGTTGCGGTCGTCGTTGTTATTGGGGCCGGGAAAATTGGCGGGAGGTTCGGGCAAATCGGGTAGCTCATGATATTCGGGCAATTTCGGATGCTGAGGCGACGGCGGCTGCTGATCCAACGGAACTTTAGTTTCATCGTGGCTCGACTAAAACAAGAAAAAAACTATATTATAGTTTCTTGGCAACTATAGTCGCAAGCAACTATAGTTCTACAAAAACTATAGTTGAGAATCTTACCTGATGAGTCACTGGATAATTAAAAGGCTGTTGCATATTCGGCTGGCCGCCCGACGGAGGCGGGACGCCAGGATATACATTCGGCTGATGAGGATTATTGTAGACAGCACCTGCCGGCGGCTGTGGCGGAAACTGTTGGTAATTGTTCATCGGTGGTTGACCATAATTGTTATCCATCGGGGGTCGATGCTGAGGAGGGTATCCGAAATTGTCCGGCGGTAGATTTTGGGGAGGGCCAAAGTTGAATCCAACCTGCAAAAAAAGCAAATTAAAAATCTCACCGGCTAAAGATAGAAAGCTGCCCTGTCTTTGTTCAACGACAATTGTTATCTCGTAACGAGATTATAGCTGTCCAGGGGGCACAGTTTACAGGCGCACAAGCTCACTCACTATAGTTGATTGTCCTAACTGTAACTTTCATCTTAGAACTTGTTAACTCGTTAGACAGTGAAGTATTTTTTACCTGTCCGCGATTCTGAAAGTCAATCAGCATTGCTTCGGCGACGGCGGCTTCGTCTTGCAACATAATGCTGGCGTCTGGCATAAACGGAACGTTGTGACTTTTGGCGATTTCAATCATATACCTGCAAATCACAAAAAAGGAGTAAATCCAAAAAATGCCTAGAAACTATACAAACTAAAAAACTAAACTAACTATACAAACTAAAAAAACTAAAAAACTACTTTTCGACCAGAATTTTCGGCGGAGCATGCACGGATAGTTTATGAACTAATTTCGGATTGACTTTATTCAGTTTATTTTCTCGGCATGCCTCGACGTACGGTTTGCCGTATTTGACCGTTAACTGATCGGAAATGACCTAAAATAAGAAAATTTAAGTAAAATTGCGACCAAAATTCGTAACGAAAAAAGTTTCACTTTTAATTCTTGGATTTCCGACTGAAGTCTGGGCGCCGCCCATAAAAGACTGTTAATGGCTTCTTCAATTCCATCGTCTATCGTTCTATAAACAAAAAAATTGTCGGAATTACACTTAAAGCGCGACGATTTGTAAATCACAAAACAAGTCTTACTTCATTTGCTGAATTAAACCGAACCTGGCTAACAATAAATCGCAGTACATTTCCAAAAGTTCCAAAGCTTCGACCGTGTAATCCTCACGGACGATGTGCTCGACTCGAATCCTCGCCCGATCCTCCTTTCCCGCCGCGATATAATCGGCGATTTCCTTTCTCGATTTCTGCGCTAATTCCGTTTTTTTCTTCTCCAATAATTTCAACCGATTGACGGCCAAACGTAAATTCGTTTTAAGTTTATTATAATTCGCGCCGCTAAACATTTCTGTCGAATCTTGGACGACGGGTGAATTCGAAAATTAAAATCAGAGCAAGGAAAGCAAATTTTAAAACAAATTTTCCGACTGGCTTTGTTGATTTTATGAATCATTTTGGTTTTCAGACGAGTAGGTACACGAAAGTCGTATAACAAAACGATTACGCGCAGGATCTATAACACTTTACAACAAATTCAGTATTATTAATATGTGTGTTGACGAGCGCTCGCTTCGATATTTTTCTCTATTTTTATTACATTTATGCGTAAAGACAATGTTAAAGTACTCGCATCACTTTACAACATAATCAGTTTGCAGAATTTTTTTTGGCGATCGGTCGGTACCAAATTCTCGCATAATTTCACATTTATATCGTTTTATATTGTTGACCAGCTTGATAAATTGCCAGCTTTTCATCGTTTCCAGGTTTTGCTCGCTTCAAAAAGATTGCAATCGTTCCAGCGACAGCAACTGTGCTAGTCACAACAAAAATAACGACGAGAACAGCATTTTTATATGATGTATACTTTGTCTCCATATTTTTCCACAAACCAGCAGAACTGTTCCTTTCAATGGCAGGGGCTTTATAGTTCCAAAAAATTACACCGTTTTTGTGATAATCAGGTTTCATCCGCGATGGAATATCAACGCTAAGATAGTTAAAGGACAAAGGGCCGCTGACTGGATAAAAGGTTACTCCGTCCAACGGTCTCGGTGTGGGGTTACCGTATTTTGCGAAATTGACGAATAGGGGCAAATAAAGTTCCCTAATCTTTCTGTCCCGGTCATCAAATTCGAACATGTGAAGACCATTGACATAAACCAAATCGAATGAATGATAAGGCGTGATACCTTCTTGTCCGGTCTTCTCGTAATCGAAACTGTACAGGTATACTGTACTGCCTTTGGCAACAAGACTCGAGACTTCCCGATGACAAGGCGCAAAGTATTGAAAATCTTCGAACAGTTCAGTGACCTGTTCAGACCAAAATGAAAACGGGTGTACAGTACCCAAGCTAGGCGTGGGTGCTGTTGAATTGGCATCGAAAACATAATCTTTTATACATTGGCGTGTGATTTCATCGGATTTCTTATAATCCATCTGATCAACTAACTCGCCGCATTCGAAGGCCACCGTTAAGGCTGTGGCATTCGCGTAAATTAGTTTGTTAGTACCAACTTCGTTCTTCGTGGTACCAGTAAGTACAGTGATAGGTCGTCGGTCTGAAATCAGTTGCTCCAGTGGATACGGAAATAGACCATGTGGGCCGTCATTCCTCGGGCGAGTTATTCGGTTAAAATCTACAACAGTACAAGTACTGTATTCACTTGACCCGCAGGAAGGTTTGACGAGTCCGACAACTGATGCGCTATGTTCGAAGGCAGATGGTGGCATATGAAGTCCAATGTTTGGTATTCCATGTACGGTATGGTGTTGGTGTTCGGTGTATGTAGGACCGTGCATGGTTATACGGTGTATGATATTGGGTATACTTTTAGTTTTACCGTGCACGGTATATGGAGAACGATATTCCTCATATAGTAGAATACGCTCGGTATACCATGAACGGTAATCCTTTTGTAAGTGGAACGTGCTCGATGTCAGGTCGTATGCAGTTATTCTTCATATGGTATAACAGGATTCTATAAATGGCATACCATGGACTACCGCGGTTATGCACATGGTACACTATGGTTCCAGTATACCACGCATTGTCCTACAAGTGACTTATGGTTCGTCGAGTGCCAGTCGTTGTCCCAGAGGCTCTATGGTCTTCACTAGCCCCTGGTCTTCACTAGCCCTGTGGTTTTCAGGTTTGACCCACTTACCATATTCACCACTTAGCTTCATATCATTGTACTCGTTTACCATAGCCTGAGGGTCTACGGTTCTCATGCATTCTATGATGTCATTCGTTTTTGAGTTTCGATTCCAATCGGATTCGTTTGCGCAATCCATTCTAATCGCTAGAATTTTGTAGTCGGTGACGTCATTGGACATAGAAACCGCACTGCAACTTGTGCCGCTCATGATGACCGCTCGATCGAACAGTCCGACGGTTTTCGGCGACATGGTCAGCAACGAAGTGGCCATCGCCGAAGAGCTATGGCCCATGACGGTAACTTTGTTTTTATCGCCGCCAAAGTTCCTTATCTCTCGTTGGACCCATCGAAGGCCAGCGACCATATCTACAAATAAGTCACGGGTCAGCTAGAGTAACCACTTTTTTTTTTTAATGGTCATTGAAAGATTTTCAAGGTCATCGATAGTGACAGAGATTCTTCAATGGTCATCGGTAGTGTCCACTGGTACTTAACGTCATAGTGAGTGAGCTCTTCAGTTCACTGGCCATTACCTTCCATAGCCCAGTTTCCTATGGCTTCCTTTGTGCCTGTGCTCCAAAATCCTAGCACGCCCACGCGATATCCCACCGTGATATAAATCAAATCCTTCGAAGCAAAATTATCGATGAGCACGTTCGGATCCCAGGTAACAGCCGAGTCGTATTCGTAGCCACCACCGTGAATGTAATAGATCACTGGGCATTTATGAGCCTCGCCACATCGAAGGCCAGCAAAAACATTGATGTATAGGCAATCTTCGCTCATGGACTTTTGAACCGTTCGACTGGTTGTTCCGTTTTGATGACAAGCGTCTTTGTATTCCGTACACATCAGAGTGCCATTCCAAGCAAATTTTCTCACTGGCTTAGCAAACCGTAGGGAACCAACGGGGGGTTCAACGTACGGCACCCCTAAAAACACCAGAGCTTCTTCGCCTGCGTTAGTTCTCCATAATCGACCCTGGATATATCCAGTCGATAGCTGAACGTTCAGATCATAAGAAAGCGAGAAAGAGAGCAAACAGAACAAGAAAGTTGCCAAAAAAGTCACTTTCATTGCTCAAAATGCGAACGAGCCTAAAAATTCACTGTCTATGCTTATTTATGTATTTTTCTTATCGCTATCACACCACGTCAGCTGAACGTCAATTTTGCTCGCCAAGTTAGAAAATCGCAAAATAAACAATGTTTTTCGCAGTCTAATCATTTGAATTGGCTGACCGTTGGCGAAGTTGATTTATTGCAAAGAATTATGAAAGCTTTATTTAAACGCAGAAAACTTGTTTTTTCAGAACAGTATCGAGCAAAAAACACAAAAATTACGAAGATAACGAAGTGGAACCACCAGATTTTTCCTTTTGCGCCGCCGCTTCGGCTTCCTTTTCGGCATCTACAATTTTTAATATAGCTTCTACTTCGTCGACAGGCAAAAGCCGATAATGCACCTAAGAACAATATAGACGAGCTCCAAAAAGTGAATCGCAAAACAAAAAACGTGTCTGATCACATACTCCTCCGGGCTTTTTCTCGTCTCTAGTCATCACAGCAACTTCGATATTCTGCGCTCCGGATTGAACTACTTCCGAAAGAGCTTTAACGGCCAATTTCAACGTGGCCTTCTCGTCGATGACTAATTCGTCTTTGTAATGCTTTTCTAAATATTCCCTGACCGGTTTAGCGTTGCGACCCGTCGAATTAGCCTTAAAATCAAACAAATAAAGTGACTTGCTATTACTGATGACAAGCAAAATATAGTTGACAAGATTGCGGCTGTCATAAGACAATAGTTTACAAGAAACTATCCGACAGTAATTGACCTACTTTCCATTCGTAGAACGTTCCAGATGGTTCGGTTTGAAACAAATGCGGAGTTCCGTCGTAATCGAATCCGCCGATAATCGCCGAAATTCCGAATGGTCGCCGACCGTTGCTTTGCGTGTATCGCTAAATACAAAATTTATGCACTCTCTACAACGTTAACAAGCAAATTTCGTCACTGGACGGAATGGTTTTGTACTTGTTTGGTCGTTGCTATGTATCGAGTTATATAGTCGACGGTGACTGGATCTTCCATTGTTAATTTAAACGATTGACATTCGATCCGAGCCATATTGACAAGAACGCGAGCGTCGGCGTTTAATCCTTAAAAAAACGAAAAATCGGTTACAAAGTAAATCTAGCTCGTTGAACAAGTTAAAAAACAAATAAATTGTCCCCCATTTACTTAATAATAGGTCTTAAAAACAAATATAAGCGAACTATCGGTCTATACAGTATAGTTACCGGCAAAAGCCATGACGATATGGTCATCCAATAAATTTATTTTTCGCAACGTTCGATCTTCTTGCAACTTCGGCACCGACTTCTTTTCAACTCCGATAACTATGCAGCCGTTTCCTCGTACACCGACCTCAAAAAACGAGCAAAATCGAAAATAATAAAATAAAATGGAAATTTTTGTCTTTTTTAATCAACTTACAGCGGTAGATCCTTTTTTGACGGCTTCTTGTGCATATTCGACTTGAAACAAGTGTCCGTCGGGCGAGAAAATCGTAATGGCACGATCGTAACGGTCGGACATTTCTAAAATGTGCAGAAATGTCGAATTTCGTGCAAAAATTGCGAGGAAACAAGCAAAAAGTGGAAAGAAGCTTCTAGATCGCTTTTCGGCGAGAAATTTACTTTTTTCTTACTTTATAACGGAAATTTGCTTGTTAAAGATGTTTTCCGACAGAAAATTTGTTACAAAATATCAAAATTTTATTGTCAAATTCCAATTTTTCTGATCAAAATTGTAAGCAATGATTTTGCAAATTTGGACCGCAGGTTCGCAAAGCTTTATAACAAAGTAAACTGCTATCAGCCCCCTTACTGCAATTCGAAAATAAGAGCTCCTATTATTGCTGTTGCAACTTGCAAATATTTGTTTAGTTAAAAAAACAAAATTTACGTGCAAATTTTGTGATTTGTGTGCTATTTTAGCGTCTATAAGTTATATATTTCACAAAAGAACATGGTTTATGAGCTAAAATTTAGCTTTTATGAATTTCGTTTGAAGTCATTTCAAAATTATTATGCCGACTGATTTTATGCATAATTTAGTTTTTCAAAATTTTTAATACAGGAAATACAGGCGCGACATTATAAATTACCACTTTTTGTGATTTCCCTGAACGGATGAACAGTCGAAATGTCTTTGAAAAAAAAATTAAATTAAATCGTCCTCGACGGTGCCTTGCATTTTTAATGTCTTTTCGGAGGAGGATTCCGTTCTTTGACTTTTTGCAAACTAGCGCGGAAATGTTTTAAATCGTTTTTGAACAATTATTTCGAAGAAAAACTTTTCATTTCATGTTCCTAATGTGTTGAAGTTGCAGTTGACTTTATTTGATTTATGATAAAGTGCATGAACTTTGGATTTATTTTTATCGCTGATAATAAAATTAAATTTTTGCTAAACGCCACATGATTTTTATTTTAAAAGTCTTATTTTTGAAATACTGCTCGAATTGTCGAAAGATGAATCTGATTTGCTGCATCAGTATCGCTGTCACTTTTCTTTCACTTATTGCAGCAAGTCCAACAAATAATCACCGTCCAAAAGATTACAGCAAGTAAATTACAGTTGATTTCAGAGCGAAATGGTGAATCCAATATCTCAACCATCTTGGAACGATTTCGATAAGCCAACGGCTGCTATGGCTGAGAAAAGTTTTGAAACAAAATTCGGCATCGAATTCTCATTTTTTGCAGCTACAAAGTGATTCGAATTATCCCGAGAAATCATGAAGAATTACAAAATCTAATCCAATTACAAAAAGATTTTTATACTGTAATATCATGAGCTGTTTTGTATTGGTCGTACTGTAAGTTACTGTATTTTACAGCTCGACTTCTGGCAAGAACCTAGGGCTGTCAGCAGAGCTGTGGAAATTGCTGTACCACCAAGGGAACTGGATAATTTGTTGGAACAGTTGAAATCGATGAATCTTGATGTTTCAACGATTATTGATAATTTACAAAAGTAAAACAGCTTCTTTGAAATCAAAAATTGTCTTGAAAACCTTGTTTTTTTTGGCATTTTCAGTGTTGTGGACGATGAAAAACTGTCAATTTTGAGAAACAAGCAAAGAAAATCATCCGATTTTTTCTCGTTGGACCAATATCAACAATATGACGATGTAAGATTTGCATAGAATGGTTCCAAGTATCGGACGCGAAAGTTTTTTGTACCTGCAGATCGTGGCTTTCATTCAAAGTTTAGCAACGACTTATCCGAACATAGCTTCGACATATAGAATTGGTACCAGTTACGAAAATCGAACCATATGGGGAATAAAAGTACTGTACCTGTGATGCTCAAGTACAAGCTGATTTACAACCTACAAACTGCTTATAACAAAGTAGATTGGTACACCTGGCACGAATAAGAAAGCCTTTTGGATTGATGGAGGTATCCATGCCAGAGAATGGTTAGCTCCAGCCGCTACAGTGTACATTATAAATACAGTAATCTTCGCCTGAAAATCAATTTAGCCAACTGGTTTCTTATTTGTAAATGTCGTTTTCAGTTACTAACCACTTACGACACTGACTCAAACGTGAAAAACTTGGTTGACAATATTGACTGGTACATTGCACCCTGCGTCAACCCAGATGGATACCAGTACACATGGACTACAGTAATATGATTACTATACTGTCTAATTTTCGTGATTCTTAAAATTGCCTCATTGGACTAATTTCAGGACCGATATTGGAGAAAAACGAGATCGGTTCAAGGTCGCTGCTATGGTGTTGAGTGAGTATTTTAGTTATCGGTACTGTATTTTATTCTGTACAAAATGTTCATGAATTACTGTTCAGTCCAAATAGAAATTGGGATTTTCATTGGGGTGGTAAGTGTTTGTACGTTTTCACTTTTGGACCGATGAGTAACAAAACTGGTACCGATTTTAGAATCTGGAAGCAGTTCTCTGCCTTGCTCCGATACTTACAAAGGCCCCGAGGCATTTTCTGAACCAGAGGCGCTGGCCATGTCCAACATGATCTACTCACTGAGGGACAGCCTCAAGGCTTACATAACCTTGCACACCTATGGTCAGCTTTGGTTAGTGCCCTACGGATATGCCTCAAACGTTTTTCCTCCAGATTACAACCAATTGGTAATCGACTTTCGATTGATTAGTGGTAATCGATAATCGATAATTATTGATTTCAGTTCTCCGTTGCTCAAGCTGGAGAAGCAGCTTTGGAAAAAGTTCACGGAAGCAAATATACGGTCGAAAACTCTGCTGAACTTTGTAACATTTGATAACTCAAAAATTTTGATGACTCATCATCCCAAGCCGTGACACATAATTTGTTTTACAGATCCAGCAGCCGGCGCTTCCGACGATTGGTCCAAAGGTGTACCGGGTGTGAAGTTCGTCTACACCATTGAAATGCGACCTGCCAACGCTGCTGGCAACAACGGCTTCAGTCCTCCTGCAAGTGATATCATCCCAACTGGCGAAGAAGTCTGGGCCGGCATACAAGTGGTTGCGAAGAATGTTCTTGACTTGTAATTGTTTTTTGCTGTCCAGGCGATATTTGTGCTCGTTTTATGCTAATAAAGTACATAGTCAATGTTTGCTGGAACTTCTGCTGTACCTCTGCAACTACAAGAGCAACCGACGATTGAAATTGTCCAATGGATTTTGAGCAATGTCACGGTTATAAATTTTCGTCCATGTTTGCTTTCTGTGACTGAACCTTATGTTCCAAACAAACCAACGGACGTGTTTCTCAAAACTGCCCGTTATGGAGGTTGACAGGACCTCAATGTCGTTGGCATTCGTCTCATACGAGCACAAAGTGAGAAGCTATGTTTCTTTTCCTAATTTTGTTTGTAACATATTCGAATTTAAATTTCGGCGATTGCTACATCATCGAAGATGGGTAAGCACTGCAATTAAAGATACGCGAGCATAATATTAGTTTAGCAATGTTCAGATCGGCCGATTTCATGATGCACAACAAGCCAAACAAATTACCTCATGGAAATCCTGCCAATCTTAATGGATCTTCAAGTTCTTTCAAAATTAATGAATACCATCGATACGACGAGGTAAGTCACTGGCTTTACAGTAGACCAGGTTGAGGTGGGGGGGTGGGGGTGGGGTTCTATTGGGTAAGTGATACGTGGCAACTGGTTAAACTACATGACCAGTCTCTTTTTTTGTTTTATAGATCTCCGAATATTTGCTTGTTTTATCGAAGGAGTTCTCTTCGATTGCATCGATATTCGAAGTTGGTGTCAGCACTGAAGGTCGAACTATATACGGATTGAAAGTCTGTTGCAGTCTTCAACTACAGTCTCTGCAATAATTCTACAAGTGTTCCAGATTGGCACAGATGGAGATAGTAAAAGAGCGATGTTCATCGATGCTGGGATTCATGCACGTGAATGGATAGCACCGGCAGCAAGTCTTTATGTCATGACTACAGTCAGTTTCTAAAATGATCCCTAATACAAGTTGCAAAACCTAAAAAAATGTATCGCAATTTATTTAGCTGCTGAGACAGTATTCCTTGAACGATACTGTAAAGGAATTACTGGATAACTTTCATTGGTACATCGTTCCCAGCGTTAATCCCGACGGATACGAATATACGTGGACTACAGTAAGTCGAGCTGGATATAACAAATCTATTTTCATTTGTTGGATATATGAATTCTTATCCGGATTAGGATCGGCTATGGAGAAAGACAAGATCTCGACAATCCTGCAATTCGTTTCGATGCTGTTTTGGAGTTGAGTAAAGGCTAAATTATATTTGGAATGGTCCCTACGGGATTTTGATCGAATCTCTTTAGCCCAAACCGAAATTGGGACTATCATTGGGGCGAATCGGGAACAAGTACGGATCCTTGCAACGAGCTATACCAAGGTCCACACCCATTCTCGGAACCGGAAACAAAATCTTTATCCGAACTGATATTTTCCCTGAAGGATGAAATCTCAGTTTATATCTCTTTGCACAGTTACGGTCAGCTTTGGTTAATCCCATACGGATATAAGGAAAAAATCTATTCGACGGATTTCAATGATTTGGTAATGTGCACAGTTAGTGAGATGTCCAGGACACGATTTTTGATTTCGGCTCCTGTTTTTCAGTTGGCTGTCGCCAGAAAAGGTGAAAAAGCATTGGAAAAAGTTCACAAGTCTCATTACAAAGTTGAAAATGCTGCTGATTTGTGTAAGTCAGAAAGCGACGGATCCAGTAGATGTCACGTTAGTTTTTTTGTTTTCAGACCCAGCTGCAGGTGCTTCGGATGATTGGGTCAAAGCAATAGCCGGGATTAAAGTATGTAAAGATTTTGTGATTTCCAAATTAGCTTTTTTAATCTGAAAAATTTGATGTTTCAGTATTCGTTTACAATCGAACTTCGTCCGGGCGATTTCAATCAAGAAAGCGACAGTATCGAGGATGGATTCATCCTGCCTGCGGATCAAATAATTCCAACAGGAGAAGAACTATTAGCAGGGCTGATCTCAGTCGCTGATCTTGTTTTAAACGATTAACGAAACATAAAGTTAGAAAATTTGCAATTAAGTGTGCTTGCTGAACCGATTTCTTGTTTTCTATTAAATGTTTCTGGCACTTTATCAAAACAGGACGGGAATTTTATTTGAGACATAATAAATTCCAGGTCGCCTCCCCTCAGTCGACAAATATAAAAATAAAAATATTATTTTAACTTAAAAACAATCATGCAATTGCGATTTACATAACCCAAAGACATAACATTAATAACCAGCCTTTTTGAAAAATGTAGCCATGTTTTTGAAACGCGTTATGAAAAGAGGCGGCAAAACAAATTTCGCGTTGCCGGATGACACCAAGCGCGCCGGAGCCCCGCCCCTTATGTCGTTCTCGCGCGACGGCCAATAAAATCGAAGGACAAACCAGCGCGTACAAAGGGCATTATTTTCGGCGGCTAGCACGCGTCGGTCGCCGACGATAGTCCCGTCGTCGAATCGAAGCAGACACATTCGACGTCTGACATTTTCGCATTGGCCAGCTGCGATTGTTAGTTGCGCGAGAGCGCCCGTCAGGCAGTCGGGCAGGTTACTATTTTTGCTTTGTTCTCTGGCCTCATTCGTCGGGTCTGTTGTGTTGGTGTGGGGTGGTGGCTCATTTTTCTCACTCCTTCAAAACAGTAGTGCGTTACTCGATGGCCAGTTGGAGAAAACGTGCGCTTGAGCGAACGGTTGCGAGCAAAAAGTGTTAACTTTGCGGATCAGACTTTTTTTTTGTATGAATCTGCTCGCAAGAAGGCCACTTTTCATACTCTGTCTCTTCCAGCGCCTGAAACACGTCGTTTCTCGCCGTTAAGGTGCGCCTTTACGAAAATCTGCATTTTCGACAACTTTTCGCGGTTTTGTTGTCGCCTTTTCGTGTTTATTTACGCTTTCTCGACGCCTCGAAAACAAATTTTCGGTCCTTGGACAAATTTTGCGCACCTTATTTTATATACATACCAACCAACCGGCCTAGAAACAGATTTCTTTCACGAAATCTCATTTTTTGAAAACAAATTTTGCGCGCTCTAATATTTCGCTTAAAAAGAACGTTCGAAAAATCGCTGCGAAAGTTTGCAAAGCCGGCACGAAAAGTGTATTTTTTATTACCTTACGCGCGCTTTTTTTTAAAAATTTCGCCTGCGAAACGAATCAGTCGAGCAAAGTTTTTCACTGTTCACGCTTTTCAGAACTCGAAATTTTTCACCACTGCCCGAAAAAGTAATTGAAAAAAAAATGCCCAGTTTATTCTTCGACTCGACTTCGGCGGAAACGACGAACGCGTTTTATCCCGCGTTTGGTCAACATCAACAACAAGTCGGCGGCGGACAAACGACGACGGCGACGACGACGACGTTCGTCGAAGACCAACAACGAGCCTACAATTTGGTAATCGAAGAAATGTCGAAATTCGGTTTCGACGTATCATCGGCGTGCGGACATCATTCGTCGGCCGATAGACGCTCGTCGTGCTCGGACCCCGGATATCCGGATCCCGCGGATATCATGCAAATCGCCGCGTTGGCTCAGCGAAAATCTCAAAACACGACCGAGTGCGTGCCGGTGCCCAGTTCGGAGCACGTGGCCGAAATCGTCGGACGACAAGGTAACATTCACTGGCTAAAACAGAATTTTTTTTTTCACTCATTACCATCTTTATACATGTCGATTAGTTATGTCTAGCGCACTATTCTCGTTTTATGTCTAGAAAATAATCTATTCTCAGCTAAAACGTGTCTCGATAGTTTGTTTTTATTTTTGTTTTTGAATTATTACGAGACCGTTTTCGATTCGATTCTTGGCGGGAAAGCAGTATTTGTCATCGCGTTAGCAGACGGTCGTAATAAATCAATGACGGTTTCCTTCTTCCGTTTCATTCTCGTTCGTCGTCGTCGTCGTTCGTCCCGTGTGTCTGTCTGTCTGAATCATCCTTGAAACGCTGAGAGCGCTCGCTCTCGCTCGGCGAGAATTTCCCGTTGGGAGAAAGCGACGAGATGTCTCTATTTTGAAAAAAAAGACGCGTAGGACTATTATTTAGACTGGTGTATTATTGTTTATACTTTTTTCTAACGCGCAAACTGCAAAATCGTCTAGCAAACTGAAAACAATCGAAAAAGTCTCGTATAGTGTTGCGCAAGCACGCGAAATTTGTTTTACACGAAGTTTGCGCTACAAATTTACATTTTGAGACATATTATGGTCTGGCAAAGTCTCAAAATCTAAATTGCATTTTTTGACATATTTTCTGGTTTGGCAAGCGTTCAAAATTACAATAAAATTTACATAACATTCGTCGTTTTTGCAGTGGCAAGTTTTTTTTATACAACTATATGACGCAAATTATGAGCATTTTTCGTTTCCTTTCTATTTTCATCTCTTACTTAAAATGATAAAAAGCCGACGACATTTGTTTTCTCGGCTAGTCGACCGGCACTGCGCGCTAAAAATTCTACCTGATGATTTTGCCCCGCGTGCGTCGGACATGGCGGTGCTAGGTACTTGGCGAATTGCCCGGGGAGGCACGAAAAATTAAGCCGTTTCCTTCCGGGTAACGTTTTTGCTCGTTGCTCGCAGGCTTTATGTTGTTGTCGGATAAAAATAAACAAAAATGGCGCACAGATTTAAATCTGATTAAAAATCGTCCCTTCGCTGGGGACGAATCTTTTTTGTTATCCTATCATCCGATCATTTTTTTTATCTCTCTTTTTTCCGAAAACCCGACCACCTAGGGTCGGAAAAGTTTTTATCTCGTGGCCTACAATTCGAGAGATTAGCTAAAAATAGCCGCTTAGAAATTCGTCCAAGCAAAAAGCACAAAAGAAGATAACAATGGTCAGTCGTTGAATTTTGTTTTTTTTCTTATCGTTTTAGGATGCAAAATCAAAGCTTTACGCGCAAAAACGAATACGTACATAAAAACGCCCGTCCGTGGCGAGGAATCCTTGTTCGTCGTCACCGGACGAAAAGAAGATGTCGAAGCGGCGAAATTGGAAATTCTCTCGGCCGCCGATCATTTCACCCAAATCCGAGCGTCGAGACGTCATAGTCAAGTAAGAAAACAAAAAAAGTGACTGACTGTCTTTGTTACATTCGTAGTCAGTTTACGTAATGCATGTATACATTCTTCGCTGCACAACGGCGAAAACCTTGCAGCTGGTTTACGTTTTTTTTGTTTCAGGGTGGCATACCCGCTCCTGGTCACATCACGGCCTACGTTCGCGTGCCGTACAAATTCGTCGGCTTGGTCGTCGGACCCAAAGGCGCGACGATCAAACGCATTCAACAGCAGACGCACACGTACATCATAACGCCGTCTCGCGACAAAGAGCCGATTTTCGAAGTCACCGGACTGTCGGAAAACGTCGAAACGGCGCGAAACGAAATTCAAATGCACATCGTCAGTCGTACGGGCAATTTCCTGCAACTGCTCGGCGAAGCCTCCGGCGACAAAGATATGACGTCGGCGTCGGCGGCCGCCATCCTGAAGGAGTTGGCGCCGATGCTGGCCAACAACAATAACGATTTTCATATGAACGGCACCGATACGGCGTACGACGATTTATTGTGCGCCGACGACGAGCCGACGTGCAATCAACCGCCGAACGCCGCCGTATGCAAACCGACGACGACGACGAATCATAAAAATTTGTTTCCATATTTCGATTCGACCAGCGTCGTAGACGGGCAAAATTTTCTTTCCGCTGCTAAGGTTCGTGTAGTTATAGGGATACTATAGAGTCGAACGTTTTTACCCGTAAACTATAGTTGAAAACTGATTTCAGGTGCAAAACAGATACAACAGCGCTTGGAGTACCGCCGGTACGACAATGAATTCGAGCAGCAGCGACCAGGACGAAGGCGTGTGGTCGACGGGCGGCGAGTCACCGACCAGCTTGAGCGTCGAACCGTTGCCGTTGTTGTCGTCGTATTTGAGTTCGATCTGGTCGGGTTCGGGTTTGGACAATCCGAAAGATAACTTGAGATCTTCGTTTTCGATATATAATTAATAATTTATAAAAAAAATTTTTTGTTATTAAGATTTTTTTCTTGTCTTTGATGGTTGTTTTTAGCTCGCGCGATTTTTATCGATTTTATCAGTGGCGTTTTATCTCACTTTTTTTTCGAAATAAAAGTTTTTTAATGAAACTGCGTAAAATTCGTTCAAAAGCACCTTGTGGGAACTGCGAGAAAATTTGCATAAAAAAGACAAAATTATAAATTTGGATGTTCGTACAGAAAATGCAAAAAGTGACGTTTTCGGGCGTAGGTGACATAGAAAATAAATTTGCATAAAAATTCTAGTTACATCTCTTGTTATTCTTCACGAAATGCTTGCGTTTTTTGAAAACAAAGGATGCCGCTTTCTATTCCGCGGACTAATTTGCATAGAAACTCGTTGGATCGTGAAATCCAGGTCGCCGTTAAACAAGAAACCCCGTTCGCGCGCTGGGATTTCACTTTCCGCGCACAAAGGCGTTGTTAGTTTTTGCGGAGGCGAAAATGTAGCGCGCACACGCGGGATACCCTCCATTTTCGAATTTTCACATGTCGGTCGACGAGGCCGATCGTCATTGTTGTCTTTTGTACGACAAGCAGCTGGAGGCTCACAGCCTCCTGTCCCCGTCGTCGTTCGTACGTTTTCGGGGATAGTTTAGAGGTTATCGCGTCGACAGACGACGGAAACGGGGAACGACCACGTTTCGTCGTTTTCGAAACGGAAAACGCGTCGTCTACTCGTCGTTTTCCTTCCATCGGCCAGTCGTATCGGTTTTCGACGTCGGCCGTGTAGTAACAGAGCAAAAAATATGACCTTGTAATTATTTTTGTATGTACAGTTCTCACTCCCTCCCACCCCCTTCCCTTCCTCGGCGCACACAACTAAATTCGTCCTTCCTCGCAGCAGGCAGCGTAACTAATTTGTGACCGTAAAGTATTTTTTCGAAACCAATTTTCGAATGGTAATTGCACGTTTTCGACGCCGATGGTTATGTTGTTTTTTCCTTCGTGTGTTGTTTTTATCAGAGCGAAACGAACGATCGCAAAAAATTGTCCATGCGTCGCGCGTGTCGCCGAGATTGTCACCTGCCAGCGACGCGTCCTCTAATAGCATGACCGAAAATACGCGCGTGCCGTGCGTTAACCTAAACCTCTAAGTGAACCATCTGTCGTCGATTTAATGACGGACGGAGAGAAAAAAATTAGGTCGACTCCATTTTTACGATTGGTTTTGAGATAAGAGTTCAGTCGCCATCTGTCCCTGTTACAGAGGGCAGAAAAGCAAAGCGGATAATCGCGCCTGTTTATCGAACGATTCTGATTCATAAAGCGACACGAAAATGATCGTAGCAAACAAAAATAAATAAATTGAATAAATTAGCACGCATACGAAAAAATCTTTCGTCAATCGAGCTTCCTACTCAATCTTTCTTTTACTTCGTACACTCTTGAATCATTCAAACCAGGAACGATGAATCGAACCTCGGGCCGATGATTCAATTGAAGCGGCTTTTCATTTTCACATTTTTCAAAGTCATTCAAGTGTCCGCGGGGAGCGTATTTCAATTTCAAAAACAAAATTATGACCAATTTCACCGTCTATCGAGACACTAAATCGAGGTCAAAAGCAGAGAAAACTGTCCAGCGCAAAGTTTTAGCTCGTTATGCTGCTCAAGGCGACTGAAATTTTGCTTTTCTAGTTTAAAGAACATTCCAAAATCTCAGAAATTGCGTGAAGACTTCCAAAAACAGTCGTTTTTCAACCTGTGAATTTAAGCATATATTGTGAGTCTTTTTTTATTGATTTCGACCGATAGCCATTTTTATGGGTTCGCAAATAAATGATCAGTCCAGAAATAGCGAGATGAAAAGAAAGTCGCCGTCCGTCAACGTTATGACGAAATTAATGGACGTTCGTCCATCCGTAGCGTTTTTATAATGTTTGCATTATTCTCGCTGGCCGGCGGTGCCAGGCTCTTTAGCCAGATGGTGATTTTTCTTAGTACTTTTTCAATTTCGTTTCCTTTCACTTGTTTGATGACAGTCTACTTTTATTGAATACAAGCGCCAAAGCCAGTGGACAAATATAGCCACTGGACCACTATAGTCAATGGACAACTGTAGTTCAATTTCTTTTCATTCTACTTGATTTAAAAACAAAATTCGCGTTGTCTTTTCGTATCTTGGCGAAATATATCATGATGCTCAAGTATCCTAACGTTTATTGCAATGCTTACAGCAATTTGTATACAAATCGGTACGAGACCTATCTTATAGCAATAACTTTTACTTTTGAATAGAAACGAAATTTTGTCACCGAAACGAGTCGAATAAACATTTTTTGATAAAATTTATAGGAACAACGAAGAAAAACAAGTAAAATGCACACGCCAAGATGGTTTCGAGTCAATAGCCCCGTATTTAACCAAAAATACCCATTTTACGTCCAAAAACGAAAGGAACATGCTTTTTTTTCAATCATACAAAAATATGAACGGTAAACTAGAGACTAAGGAAATAAATTCTAAACGACCGACCGCAATTTAAAAACGCAAAAAAATAATTTTTAAAGCAATAAAAACACGAATGAACATCACTGAAAATAAACTTGCGATGGAAATCAATTCAAATAAACAGAACAACGAATGTAATAACCGTAGTCGAAACAAAATTTAAAAAATTTTAATGCAACAAATGTTTTCATAATTTTCTTCATCCAAAATGTTTCAAGGCTTCTTCCAGTCGTCGGCGAGCGTCCAAAACTCGTCTCTCCTGCGCAGCGATATCCTGCTCGGTGACAACCACAGCCTAAAAAACAGGAAAATTTTGTCAACTATAGTTGATTGATATAATCGATTGTAGTTGCATTCTTTATCACTCATCTTCCAACTATAGTTGAAATTTATACGGTCACAGTCACCTATAGTTGAATGAATGAGTGAAACTATAGTTGAGTAGTCGAACCTGTATCAACGGTTGATCTGGGTTCGTATACACCCCGGGATTGGAATCCAAAGATTTTTTCGGTCCCGTTTGACCAGTGACTGGAACGTCCGGCGGTAAACTATACAGAGCCACTGCCAAACTGGCGCAAGCGGACGTGTCACGAATTTCCGGTCCGACGGCTGAAAAAACAAAATACGTGTCGCCAGTCGATCGAAAAGGTAACTCAGAATGAATTCTTACGTAAAATTCGATTCGGTAGCGATATCGGCTCCGACTGAGCCATGTCGGGACTTTGGCCAGGTCGCAAGAGCATCGGACGTAAATTCTCCAACCGCTTGCACCAGAAGATTTGTCTAGGTTTCTCCGTGCGACCGACGGTGCGCGTTTCCATGGCCGGCGCCGCTCGACTCTCCTTGCTGGTCGTATGAACTAAAGTGACCGGTTGACACGAAATATTCTTCGTTTGACGATTGGGCGGCGTCAATAGACCGTCGAATCCGCCTCGAGTCGTCGTCGCTATGTGCGCTTTAGCTCCTGAAAGCAAAGTAGACAGTGTACGAAAGTTGTTTTTCAATCAAAATCTATAGTCTTATAGTCAATGGACAACTATAGTCGTCGATGGCCAACTATAGACGATGGTCAACTATAGTCGATGAAGAATTATAGACGCTGGACCTGGTCAACTATAGTCAACGAGCAACTAAAGTCACTGGACATTATACCTCCGCGATGACCACCGGCGCTATGACCGGATCTACCGCCGCCGGCGACGGTCTTCGTGCGCGCCATTCCTCTCGCCGTTTCCTTCACGAATTCACCAGATTGATAATCGAAATTCGTCAAGTCGAACGAGCCGCCCAAATAGCGAATTAACTGAACCTTGCTTCGAATGGTTTTCCCCGTCGGGCTGTAAAAAAAAGAACAAAATTCGTGTCTTCAAAAACAAAATTACATGTAATTTTTATGAAACTGATTAAATTAATTATTACTCATCATTTTAGAAATAAAGCAAAATATTCGACCGACTAATAATAGTTGCGAGTTGAAATATTGAAACAAAGAGAAACGTTGAACGAACGGCGTCGTCGGTCGACGACGACGACGACGATGAGCGTTAAAACGAAAGTGTTCGGTTCGAATGTAAAAATGGAGCGAGAAGACAAATCGAAAACAAATAACAAACAACAGTCAGTGCAGTTTTCGGTTCGAAACGACGACGAAACAGGTTCAAATATGAAAAATCACAAACGTTGTCGTCGTCGTATGTCGAAGAAAAAAAAATGTCATTAAGCGGCACAAAGGACAACGTTAAAAGCGTCCAAAGATCTTGGAATCGAGTTAGAAACGCTGAACAACAAAAATTTTCGAATTTTCTCAGCGAACAGAGGACCGGACGACGACGTACAGCGGCAAAAGTCAGACACGAATTTTGTTTTCCGTACTTTTATCGACGTGCGTTCGTCTGTGCCACCCAATGTCTAGTTTTTATTCGTTATACGTTTACGGCTTGGCTCGTGCGACGTAAATATTATTTCGAGGAAGTTGGAGCAATAAAAAGACGAAGCCACGTCGATAAAAACAAAAAATCTGCTGTCTAAATCGCTTTATGAGAAGACATCGTGAGTGACTATAGTTGTCCAATGACTATAGTCCAATGCCTACAGCCATTTTACTGGCGACAGGCCTCGAAACGACGCGTTAAACGACGGTAAGCGGTAAAAACCAAACAAAAAAATCAACTGTCTAACTCAATTAACTGACAAAAAAACGAAATTAACCGAAGATTGTAAATAAAACGAGACTAATTCAAGAAAGAACAAAGTAAATCGCAAAAACAGGCAGGAAATTTTTTTTTCTTGTAACTCACCTAATATAATAAACGTCCGTTTTCCCTTTCGACAGACCCGATTTTCTAACGACTTCTCTTCGCTTCCAACCTTTCGGCAACGACGTACATTCGGTCAACGTTTCGTCGCCGACACTGGGCATTGATAAAACAAACGTATCGCCGTCGTTGTCGTTGTCGTCGTCGACCTCGTTCAATCGCCCGAAGCGTTCGCGTCGTCGCGGCGGACGCGTACGACGATTGGTTCCACCACCACCACCGACGACGACGGCGTTCGTATTGTTTGTCGACGTCGTTGGTTTCGGTTTGGATTTCGGCTTCCGTCCGACGCTTTTTTTGTTTTTCGTCGACGTCGAAGGTGAACTTTGGCCTTGAATTTGGAAGGTAGAAGAAAAAAAAGAAATATCAACCGGATTCGCCTCGGTTTTTATCGCGAGACGACCGGACGCCGGCGCCGGGCCGAAATTTTGCATAATTCGCAATTTATAACGATTTTTAACAGGCGTTTTACAAAAATTCCCACGAAACGCGTTTTGCGACCGATTCCGACTACGAAAAACTAAAAAACGACTCGATTTCGATTCTTGCGCTACCGGAAAATTACGCAACGACCTCTCAGCAAGCTGCGAATACGCCTACTGAAAAATGACGAATTTTTCGAAAAAAAAACAACACGTTACGCAATGCGCCTTTGGCCATTTGCCAAAACAGTCTAAGATATACGAACTTGAAAATCTGGCGGAAAATTTAATTAAAAATCAATATAGTATTCACTAAAAAATGCTACGATTATAAAAAATCAATAAAATAAATTAATGACACCTCATTTGCGCAATATTATTAAGAATATGAATAATATGACCTTCCGATCAAACGGGAAAGTATTTTAGCGGGAAGCTTTGAATTTCCAAAAGTTCAAACTTTTTAGGTCAAGTATAATAAATGGGCGACAAACAGAAAAACGACCAAAAAAAATTAGGCGCATAAATTGCATAAAAAAAATAAATAATAAACAAAAAAATGCAAAATAAAACAAAAAAGATAACTACTTTTTTGCTTTTTTTAAAGTTTTTTTAGAGATAAAATGATGCGAACATGCTTATCATGTCAATCTCACTACAGTAAACCTGCTTACAATATTGTAAATCGTTATCATTCGACGGATTCACACATTGCAAGTTTCAAAACAAAAAATGTCACTGGACATCCTACTTCGTTTGTCGTCAACGAAAAGTTAGCCAAACAGCCAGAAAACAAGCAACGATTTCAATTTTCTCTTCATGAAATGACATTTTAAGAAATAGTCCACTGAAAACAAAATTTTAAAAATTTTAAAATTCGACTGAAATTTTTATTACATAATAAACTAGTTTCAATAATGGGTAGACAGCCGGCTGTCTTCAACATCTTTGCTGTACAACTGAGGGATTTTAAAAATATTTTCTATAAAAAAAAATCATCTGAACTAAACAGATACAGTTCAATTTTTGCGCGTTTAGATGAACCTCAATGCTTCGATGTGTCTCAAAGATGACCAACGGTCACTTGTTTAAAGTTTATATACAAACATAAAATTATCATGCAAAGTCTTGCAGCCAGTACAGTAAACGCCATTAATTTGCTCGGAACTTCTGTCCGACAATTAATAATTTGACCGAAAGAGGTTCATCAAAGGCAAAATCTTTGTTTTCCTAGAATTCTATGTTTCGTCGGCTTACCGCCAAATGGCCGTATCTCAGTATCCCTCAACATTGCAGATACGGCCTTTTGGCGGTAAGCCGACGGTTTAGCTATAAAAGTTATCATATCGATCACAGGTCAAATTAATGTCTGCGACAGGAAGTAATTAAAATGAAATACGTAATGTAAAACAAATGTTGCATCATTTTTACTTTAGCAGCTGGTTATTTTTTTTGTCCTTCCGAATTTAATTTCTCATAAATTTTTCTTGATAAGACTTATGGTTATATTTGAAGCGAGTCAGAGTCAGGCGCTTGTATGGCGAAAGGTAGCATGGAAGATTAACCACCGTGCAAACTAAAAAACTATGCCGAACAGTGTTCTTCCTTTGGACGATTACGTTTCCCATAGTTACCAATGGTATTGTACGCTTACTGTGTCGTTGAGTTTGGTATTCACTTTGTACCTAATTGTGGCTCTGGCGAGCGACAAAAATGTCTTGAAAAAACGATTTTCCTGCTACGTATTGTTTCAATGTTTGATCGACGTCTTGTTTTGTATTTTCAATTTAACATTCAACAACGTGATTACCCCCGAAGCCGACATGAAGATGTTCGTCTTATCTTATTTCAACGGCTTATTTTACGTGCTGAGCTTGTGGATTTTAGTCCACAGAAGTTTCGTTCAACAACGAGCGATTTGCAAAATGTCGAAAATCACAGTCCCTAAAGAATTAGTGAGCAAATCTCAAGCAATAATGTCAATTTTTAAATCCACGACGTTCATCTTAATCGCGGCCATAGTTGCTTGCCTGATTTTCCCAATAGATCCATGCAGTATCAAGGTGAGGACGAATTTACAATTATTTCAATATGCAACAAGCTACTGGCCGTACTGTCTACTTATATCAAATACTATTGTACTGTACGTGCCAGCTACTTTTATGGTTGGATGTACAATAATATCTACCGTCAACTTGCAAAGATTGGCGAAATCAAATCCACTATCAGCTTCGTTTAACTTGAATAGATCGTCCATAATTATATTTTGTTTTACGATTCTATTTATTGCTTCATTTGCACCGTGGCAAGTCTATTGCACGTACAATACTTTTGTATTACAGACCCAAGATGGAAAATCATTGTACGATTTATTTCAACTGGTCAGTTTATTATTTTATTTATTTAATCCGTGCGTCTTGCTGTGCCTGTGCAAAGAAATACGCACAGCCTGTGTGAAATTATGTTGTTCTCGTAGCAATAGCAATATTCTTGTTTTATATAAGTAAAAGTTACAGAAGATTTTTAATTTTGACACGCAGGTACATGTTTATATGTATTTTATTACAATATACCTAGTTAAGATTGTGTTCATTGTTGCTCGATTTTTGCTTAAAAGCAAAATTTATCTACTGTCTAACCACCGAAGTGTAATAAATTCTTTTAATTTCGAACGTTTTTTCATTTCTTAACATTCACTATCAACGATTTCAGCTACTAAACAGAAAAGTGAAAAACAAAACTAAAAACGACAGTTTCGAACGAAATATACTGCGAATAAAAAGATTTTTCAACGAGAACAGGTAAAAGAAACGGTAATCAAGTAAGTTACGTAAAAAGGAAAACAAAATTCTTGTATGTAACAGTTGCATGTACAGATACAGAGTCAGCTTTAAACCTGCGAAAAGTAATCAGCCAATTTTTGCATTTTGAATTCGTCCGGCGGCCACGTCGAAAAGCCCGAATCGTTTTGGAGTACTGTAATTACAGTAGGATACGACGATTTCAAGTGAACATCGGATCCGCTAAAACAAAAAGTACAGTGAGAAATTTGTTTCTTAGCGGTAACATTGCAACTATAGTTGGACGGCGTCTTACTTGGTCAGCAAATGTTGCAAGCCACTTTTGTAATAATGGTGGTTTGCTTGAACCGTAATCTGGGCACGTTTGAACCTATAAAAAACAAAAAACTGCACAAGTCCGTGAAGTTTCCTCGCTTTTCACGCCTTCTACCTGCTCGAATTGATCACTTCCGACGCTTCTAAAACCGGGTCGTCCCATTCGGGCAGGAACACCACGAACGACATCGGCCCGTTGGACTGCTGCAAAAGCTGTTCGACACGATCGACGGCGGCGTTGATGACCGATGAGCAGTACGGCGGATACATTTCGAACGAGCCCGACGTCGGGCTGAAGTTGAAAAACGATCCACGCGAACCGAAATATCCGTCCGTGTCGGCGTACAACGAGCAAAACTGGCGAAAATACGAATTCAACGGCGAGGCGAAACATTCGAACGTCACGCCGAAATCTTCGTTCAACGAATCGAACATTCGTCGTGGCAACGACTGTTGAAGTCGAGAGCCTTGCGACTGACCGGGTCCAAATAGACACTGAAAAAAAACAAAAAAGTTCACTGGCTATTATTGTTCTACGGCTAAAGTTTCCAACAACAGTTGAGATGCAACATGTTCAGTGATAAATAAAACTACAGTTGGCCTGTACCTACCTGATATCTTTTCAATAAACACCAAACTCGAGCTAGATAAAAATCAAATTTCCTGTCGTCGAAGCAATTGTGTTTGTACATTTGTTCCTGAAAAGCAAAACTTCGGACATTATTAAGCGAAGAAAAGAACGATTTTCGGGCAAATTACCAATTTATAAAAATGGGCGGCGTTGATCTTCAGCGTTTCCTGTTTGTAAGTCAATTTAACCCATAAATCGTCCTTGGTCTGCTCCATTTGTACGTCAGGTAAACGCGGCCAACGGTAGCGCAACTGAGCCGAATAACAAGAAACTATTTTGTCCTGTTTAGGAGGAGGTAAAGGTTGATCTAAAATAAAACAAAAAAACTCGACTTGCTCCGCGACTACAGTTGCAATTAGACCAATCGATTACAATCGCTTGCTAATTGCTCCAAAACAATAGCAACTGTACCTGAAACATGAACGCCGCAGGATTCCAGCATTTTTCGATGTTCCGCTTGCACGGCCAGCGCTTCTTCTCGCGCGTGATTATAAACTCGGGAACATATGAAATCGACGTTGGGCTTTATCGTTTCCAATAAAACCGTTTGACATCGACCGCGAAGAAAACTGAATCGGCTCTTAAACGCCGAAATAAAACAAAGGTCGAATTCATTTTCGACACGTTTCCGACGATTTCGTTTACCACGTATTCTTCGAATTTCGCGTTGAATTGCGACCCGCGCAACCATTCGAAAGTCGACTGGCAATGCCATTTGACTAATTTCTTATTATCCGAGCTAACGTTTCTGAAAAAAAACACCAATTTCTTGCTCAAATTTCAATCGTAACGAGTACAAAAATGTAACTAACCTAGTGTCGACAATTTTCTTCGCAGCTTCGGCGTATTTAGACAGTGACTTTCTCGCTTCAGGTATCGTCGTCACATTGTTCACTTTGACAGGTAAAACGCGCAATAAATCCCTGAAAAGAGTCAACTATAGTTCATTGGACAACTATAGCCGCGGGGCAACTGGTCACTAGTCACTGGACAACTACTTTGAATAGCTTGTCAATGAACAACTACAGTTACTTTGTCAACGACGGCGACAGTTCTAATGGGCAGTCGGATGGCAAACAAGATTCGCGTCCATAGTCGGTGATTTTCCTTTCCATCATCCAACGATTGAACGCGTCCAACGGCAGATCAACGCCTGAAACTTGTTATTTTTGTCATAAGTTACTTAAAATTTCCCGTTGCTCGCTCGCTAACCTTCTTTCGTTTGACACAATTCGCTCAAATACTGACGCAATTTCAAAACGGAGTTAATCCTCATGATTTCCATATCCGGATGCGGCGGATAGAATCCGAAAGGAACGCGTTCGTAGATTTTAACGTTCGTCGGCAAATTGACGTTCCACTCGTTACTGGGCACGTAATTTTTATAAATTTGCGCTGCCGGCGCGCAAACGCCGTTAGCCGACGACGTTTGGCGATTTTTCGATTGTTCCTGCGCCATTTTATGAATCGACTGTAAATCCCAACGAGATTCTTGCGTGAATTTATTAAAATAATAAAAACGTCCTTCGCGCTCCGACCAAAACCGGCGCCAACCATTTTTGTACAGTTCCTGAGGTAAATCCTGATTCGACCCCTCGGCGGCCGGGTCGCCGTCGTTGGATGACGGTGAATTTAGATGGTTGGACGACGGGCTGAACAACGGCGTGTGGGGCATCGGTGTCTGCGGACTTTGAACGGACATCGGCGACTCGCTGCCCGTGCTGCACGAGCCGGGACTGTCCGTTACTTGTGAAAATGCTAAAAACCAGTAAAAAAACTAATTTAAAATTTTATACGGAATAAATGCATTTTAGAAACAAAACTGCGCAAAAATTTGCTTAAAAGAGCGCAAAAACAAAAATTAATCAAGTTTTAGTCAAAGAAACAACTTTTTTGAGCAAGTTTCAAGAAATTGCTCGCAAACCCGCAAAGCGAGTCAATTAATAACTAAAATTTACCATTTTTACCTGCTGATGGCTCGATTTTTAGTTTTTTCCTCGGATTTCCGCGCTGGTACGACGCCGATTTGCCGTCGAACGGGATTTCTTCGATATCCGAATCGGACATCATTCTAAATTTGCCAAATTTCCTTGTTACATTTACATAACCGAAAAATGCACGGAAAACAATTAAGAAATGACCGAAACCGGATTTAATTTTTTAATTATCGGTGAAAAATCCGAGGTTAACGCGTTTTTGTTTGTTTTCCATACTGTAGTTATCCATTTTGCAAAAATTTACTTGCAAATCGACTTTTCTACCGTAATTAAACAGCGGTAAGCTTAATTCAAATGGAAAACGAATAGCTAAAATTCATTTTTAGAATTTGTTTTTCAAAAACTTTCTGGAGCATTTTCTATTTTTGCTGCCCCTATCTTTACTGGTCGGATTTGGAGGACACGTACCATAACTTCCGGCAATCGAGTAGCAACCAGTCGTTCAGAAAGAAGTTCACTCACCGACCGACATACCGCCTAAAACAGTCTTACGGTGAGGAAAACAAAATATTTCGTAGTTAATGTGCGTTGATTGTTTTTTTTGTTATTGTCTCAAGATCTGGGGCACTTTGAAGCATATTGCATAAGCATTATTTTTGTTTGGAAAGATATGACTCAAAAAACTTTCACTATGAAATAAAGGTAGCAAGGCAAGTAACAACAAACACAAAAAAGAGCACAAAAATATTAGCTGTACTTGTTATACCCGACGAATCGCAAGTTATATCGTAGGGACTTTTTTGCAAAAAGTCATAGAGCGTCGTCTCTGTACCCGCTCAAAAAATGTTCGTCATAATTATTTGGTTAATCCGACAGTTTGCGAACTGTGCCATCCAACCATTGTCGCTGTTGCAAGCATATTCTTATCCGAAATATCGAAAATGTTATCTGGCAATGCATTGAGCCAATTTTGAACGTCCTTAGATATCGTACTTAGATTCAATCCACTGGCAGTAATGTTGACCAAACTTTGTGGTAATTGATAAATTAATGTTTTAGGATAGAAGTTGCAACTTTGGACAGTGGGAAAATATGAGAGCTTTCACGTTGTTCATGCCAGCGGTTATAGCGATATCTACGTTTTCGAGCTCGTATAGCTTGTTTATCTCCAGCGTGTCCCACAATAATCCGTTGAACGCTCCATCATATATTTGTATGGTTGAGTTGTCATCCAAACGAATTGTTTGTAATGAGGATACATTGAAGGAGTTGTAATAAATTATTCCAATATTATTGTCACGAAGATCTAATTCGATTAAACTCGTTAACGCGCTTATCGTTTTTACAGCTATTTCATACATTGAACAGTTCGATAAAGTTAAAGTTATTAAGTTTGGTAAATTTGCAAAAACTAAAACTTTCAGTGCTAAGTCGAACAAGTTAATACAGGGTGACTATAAAGAAACGCAACTTTTTTAAAATAATTTTTCTCGATAGTGCAAAGCGCTATTGAACTAAAGTTTGGCGTGTACACTAATTAACGCATGCAAAAGAGAATGAGCACAGTTTTAAAAAATTTTAAATTTTAAAAAAATTTCGAATGAATGTTTGAGTGAATGTTAGTGCATGTTCGCTTTGTCACATAATCAAACTGCGACTGCACGAGTTTATCTTTGTGGTATGTTTGTTTGCATGTGCAAAAATTATTTTCCCCATGGGCAGATTTGCCATTATCAAATTTATCATGCTGTTGCAAAAAATTTTTTTCGTTCTGAACGGGCTTTATCGAAATGCAAAATGGTTATGCCATATGCTTCATCAATTCGTATGATTGTGTTGACATAATTAATTAATTAATTTCAAATTAACACAAAAAAAATTTCAAAAAAATTAAAAATTTCTTAAAACTGTAAACTTAAAAACTTAAAACTTAAACTTCTCTTTTGCATGCTTTAGTTAGTGTACACGCCAAATTTTAGTTCAATAGCGCTTTGCACTATCGAGAAAAATTATTTTAAAAAAGTTGCGTTTCTTTATAGTTACCCTGTACTATTGGCAAAAGTAATCTTTTCGACAATGTTAGGGCAATAATCATTCGTGCATGCACAAAAAGAGTAAGCGTCGATTTGCATAAGGTTACTGTTCGTGAAGTCGATGACTTGACTGTTTACTAACTTGAACGATTTCCCTATCATTTGAAAAGGATTTCCTGTATTGCGATATCCACCAATGGTCCGGTACCGTAAAATGCATTTGACTCGATGAATTCGATCTCACACTTTTGTAACTGAATGCGTTACTGACGAAACCGTCGAACGAGTTGTTTTGGAGGATGGGAATTATACATCCGTAAAACTGAACGGTTGATAACGAAGACACAGCAATAGTGGAAATAGGTGAGAATTCGAAATGCTGAAACATCACCTTGATGTCCTGCAAAGGATATCCTGTAACGAATGCGTCATTTGCGACCGATAATTTTTGACGATCGTTCACTAAGCTGACGATTTCTAAATAAGCACTCGTTCCATTCATGACCAATGGAGAAATACATTTTGATGGAATAGTTGTGAAAGTTCCTTCAACTTGGATATGCAACTTCATACCATCATCGCCGCTGGTGAATTTCGAAAAGTCTGGGAACTGTCGACGTTGTTGCAAAAAATCGTGAGCGTTGTATTTTTTCGTCGACCGAGCACTGACAGTTGTCATTGAAAGTACATGAAATTTTCGCTGCAACTGTTTCCAAGTGTTTTTCGAAAAAATAAATGCATAGAACAACGTTTACTACAGAAAATGAATACATTTCCATTCAGCTATCAGTGACTGTTCTAAACTCTGCACGTTCAGTTTCAAATGCTAGTTTTATTTGGTTAAGAATCTACTAACATTTTAGCCTGTTGGGCGACATACAGTGGGGAGCAAAAGTCATGTCACAGTGGAGTTGCCTGTAAATTTCTCTACTTAAGAACTAGTCCATAAAAAACTAAAAATATTGCATCATCCAATTTGTAGCCTATAAAAAGGGGAATCAAATGTAGCAAACCACATTTCTGTATCTTTATTTGTTGAGCAGTTATCATTAAAAACCCCCAGGGCATGTCAATGTCTAAGGTAGCAACTATTATCAAGTCCCTATATGGAAATGGTGTAACGCAAGCAAGCCAACTCTCTAAGCTGGCAGGAGTGACAGTTCGGACGGTCTATCGCCACCTGAAACGGATCAAGCATAACGAACCTCTTGGACCAAAATCTCACTCAGGAAGACCAAGGTCACTGGTTAGTGCTGATTGTCGTCACATTGGACAGATCATTTCCAAAGACAAATATGCAACTGCTAAAGATATCCAGTCTAAACTTGGACTCCAGTGCTCTAAACACTGACTAATGATGTTTTTAGGCAAATTATTGCAACTGAATGGCAGAATATTACCATTGAAAAAATGCTTCCCTTTTTACAATCTGTTATTAAGCATATTAATGCTTGTATTAAGGCTAAAGGAGGTCATATAAAATATTAATGTTGATATCATTTTGTTCGTCTTGATCTGCTGCATCTAATTAGCTGTTAAAATTTTTATTTGGAATAATCTGTAAACCACCATATTCAACCAAAATTGTGACACAACTTTTGCTTCCTAGTGTAATAAATGTTGCATCATTGCATGTTGAGTCTGTCACTAATGGGCGAGACAAGAGCAAGAGGTATATTGGATGGCATCGCTGGGTAAACGGCATCTTGCTCGACAGTACTAAAAAGCAATATGAGCTAGCTCAGGAAGACAACCCAAAACAGGAATTCGAACCTATAATCTTGCAATCTGGAGTGTATCTCAATCCATCTTCGCCATTACTTGTCAAGTGCTTGTAGGTGTTATTTGTTGGGTTAGCTGGCTTCCATAGCCCCTTGGAGCTGCTAGATTTTTAACTCAAGCTTTTTCAAATCTCCAGTTAACCATTGATCTCATCAATGAACTTTTTACTTTTTGGAAAAAGAACTAAACGAAAATGTTCTTGCCTTCATTGTTCATCATATTATCGCACTCCAATCTGTAATTCTTTGTAAATCCCCACATATCTTATGTGAAGTTCACCATATCAAATTTCTTAGTGTCTACTGAATTAGAAACACAGTAAAGACACAAAATCTGACTGTCATTTTTATCCATTATACAACATATGTTACATCATACATTTCAAAATTTCCACCAGTTTATGATTTTAGTTGGGGCACCAGCATCCTTGTGTGCCATTTGACGATAACCATTTTATTGTGTCAAGAAATGCGGAGTAACCCTACCTTTCGATTGTCTGTACTGGGTCAGCCTCTTGGGGAAGGGTTCGGAGGAAGTGTCCGTGTAGTGTTTTCTCCTTCCAGCCATTAT